>JAQHUG010000078.1:3932407-3951595 GCA_028555095.1 Dicrostonyx torquatus
TGTTCCCCTTACTCCACATCCTCTCCAGCATAGGTTATCCTTGGTGTTTTTGATTTTAGCCATTCTGACAGGTGTAAGATGGTATCTCAAAGTCGTTTTGATTTGCATTTCCCTGATCGCTAAGGATTCTGACTTTGTTTTTGTCTGTGCCCTGTTTCTGTCTCTAAGGTTTCTCTCTCTCTTTAAATGATTATTACATGCTGAGTAAATTATGAATAAGAGAGGTTTATTTGAGCCCTGGTTCTGGAAGGTGAGAAGGCCAAGGTGAAGGGGCTAAATCTGTCCAGGGTCATTTTGCTCCATCCTCATATGGCAGAAGCAAAGTGAGCTGATAAAAGACAGAAAGTAAATAGAACTCTACCCCTATTTCGCAAGTTGAAAGCCTAATAAGAGGCAGCCCCCTCTTGCAGTAGTCACAACATTCTATTTACGACCTCAGACATCTTCAGATAGGACCATCTCAACACTGTTATATGGTGTTAAAGTTCAAAGTAGGTTTGAGAGGGGAGAAACATTCAAACCATAGCAATGAGCCTTGTGGTAATGAATGAATGCTTTGTGTGAGATCACCTTTAAATTATGTGACCAAAGTTCCTTAAGCATACTTCTCCTTCTTTGACTAGAATCAAGCAAACCAGTGTGGAGACACATGTTGTCTTGTCTCTCCATGACTGAGGGATACACAGAAGAAAGATATCGATCATGCCTCTTGTAACACCACACTATATAATCTTTCTTTCCTTTTCTTTAAATTTCTGAAGGATTTATTTACTCATTATGTATACAGGGTTCTCCCTGGATGTATGCCTGCAAGCCAGAAGAGGGCACCAGATCTCCTTATAGATGGCTGTGAGACACCATGTGGCTGCTAGGAATTGAACTCAGGGCCTCGGGAAGAGCAGCCAGTGCTCTTAACCTCTGAGCCATCTCCCCAGCCCACATAATCTTTCTTTACCTCTATTCCATGCATCTCTTACCTTCAGAATAAAGATAAGGTACCACGAAGGATTGTTAGGACACTAACTAATGGAAGAAATTTCAGGCTTTAAATACATAATCATCTTGGTGATATGAAGAAATGGTCATTTGAAAATGGACATTAAAGTTTCTGTGACTTAGATAGAGGGTGATTGACTCTAGAGCAGGAGACCTTAACTTCTACCTCTACCTGTCACCAGTTCTTTGAGAGCACTACTTAGCCTTGAGGGTCATACATTTATGCATCTCTAGCATATAGAGGGGAAAGGTTGATGACTTTTAAAGTCTATTTTTGAACAAACAAACAAAAACCTGTGAAATGTCCTGCATAAATTCTGCTTTATGTACAAGGACTATTTGAGAGTCCTATGAAATCAAGACCTTTTGAACCCTGTCATTTGGACTTCTTATTCCCTAGAGCAGTTCCCACTGTGTTTTCTTGACATCTGCTCCAATCACGTCCAGTGTGCTATTTGCAGACTTGATGAGCCTGGTGAGGCTCCTTGAACTGAACGAGCACTTTCTGAGTGCTTGTGGTGGTGGGGTTAGAGATGGTTGCTCATCTGACACGCAATTCACGGAAAAGGGCAGTTCAGAGCTTTGTGCACACAGTGCGAACTAACTTTGTCTGGGACCTTTGATGACCTGAAGCCCCAGCAGCTACACTCCCTGCCTTCCCTTGCCTGGCATGGAACTATTACTGTTTTCTTAGTTTTCTCCCCATGTAGAGATCCTACTCAATGAAGTCTATGCCTTTTAAACAGTTCACTTCTGACCCATCTTTGTAGTGGGTCATATATTATTATATTCATTGTATCATTTCCTTTAATGAAGTCATGTTCAAATGCATCTTTAGGTTGACCGTGAATAGGATGACCTATTCTGTAGTGGCTTATAAGCATGAGCAAAGACAAACATTTAACTTCAAGTAACAATAATATTCCCCAGCATTCTCATGCCTCATGTGAATTCTTTGTAGTCAGGTGGCAAACATAGATATTCAACTAACAATGCCGAGGGGTAAGGCAATGGTAGTGGGAAGACCTGCTAAAGATTTCAAAGACAGAGAAGAAGCCACTGATAGATTCTGCCATACCCTAATCCTTCTTAAGTTCAGAGCTGGGAGCCCTGATGGAGGATGGAGCAGTGGGGAGAAACGCTCACCATTTTTCTGCATGACCTCCATGCTGTATGTAAATGCCCATCCTTCTCCGACCTCTATTCCTGTCATGGGAGAATACAGATCTTTGTTGTGTGACGAGGGCTACGTAATCTTTCTGCTGCTTCCTATTTTTATAACCTTTTCCCAGAAGCCCTTTGTAGGATGCAGGTATTACACAGCTGCCCCATGCAAAGAGACTTGCTGATTATTCCATCTGTGATTCTCCGGGCGATGGCACAAGATCCAGCTTCTTTGGGCCCTGAGAATAAGGAATTCAAAACAGAGATGCTGGTTCTAGAGATGGGGGAGACATACCCAGCAAAGCCCCTTGCTGACTCAGAGAAGAACATTCTTACTCCCATCTGAAGGAAGTTTTTTACCTAAAATCATGAGTCAACACAATGACTCTCTCTACTCGGATGACTTTTACATAGTTGGCAGCAATTTTTCCAATCTTAGAATGCACTTAATTTTCATATGTGTTTAGCTGAACATAAACTAGTATACAGATTTACCTGTAGCTTGTATTTGGATAAATAGGTTTGTTTCCTATAAATGCTACTTTTAGAAAGAACCACAGAAGGACATTCTCTCTTATCCTGGAGTTCTTTTTGAATGAAGATAAGTGACTCTGGAGCAATCGTAAGCCCTCTTACATGTTACAAGTTTTGTTTACAGAGAACTGTCCTAATGAGGGCAATATTCATGCATTTAGGACAAATAGACTGATTAGACTTTAAATGCGTAGCATAAAACATAAAGGAAACTCTTTGATAAAAATATTCTATGTTTTGCTGAAGCCGAAATATTTAGATAATGTCCTAAGGATGACTATCCAAGCCCAAATTCATGCCATCATATCTATTCCTTATTAAATTACTGATATGATGTGTGCAATAGATATATTTTGGTGTTCTAAAGCATGTTGTATTCTGTGGCCAAGTGGCACTTACAGAAAAAAACAAAAATATTTAAATAAGCCAAAGGCCTCCTAATTCCCTCAGCATGTAGAATGCAAAGCTCATTGTTCTACGGGAACCCACACTATTTATAGCTTGATGTGTGGGTTTGACAGGCAGCCATCTGGGGCACCGCAAGAGGCCACTCTGAAAATGCAAACCTTCAATAAGATGAAAGTGTGCGCATGAGTATTTCATTATCCCCGGACAGAAAAAAAAAAAAAAAAAAAAGAGGCATCCTCAGTCTTACGTGAAGTTCAACATTGAGACAGGTTCTGTGACTTTTCAGTCCTTCGTGTTCACAGAAAATCTACGCTACTGAAATGCTTCGAGACAGCTGGGGGTGGGGGAGGAAGGGGAGCTAAACCAGGATCACATGTCCTCTTGGGCTTCTGACTGTGGCATTCATCTGACATAATAGAGACTCAGAAACACAGTGTGCCTTCGCTCTGCAGGAGTTACAGAGCTGTTCAGTGTAGGAAGCTGCGCCAAGCTCTCTTCCCCCAGCTAGAAAATGAAAACCACCTGACACTTGAGAACTGTTAGGACATGATTTGAATGCCATTAGGGGCTGCTCCTACACATTGCCTATTACAGCTGCAGAGTGTGCAACCCATGAAGAGCACTTGCCTTGTGTTTGCTTTAGAAAACGCTGTCGATCCCTCCAGGCGCTCTGTTCCCAAGCACTCCCACGTGAGGCATAGAGTCGGGCAAAAGTGAAGCAAACAGATCTGTCTTACAGAGAGATTATTCTATAAGGAAATATTTTTCCAGGCTGGAGAAATGGGCCTTACACCTCCCACCCTGGCTGTAACTTGTAAAAGACGGCTTAGGAGATATTTTATGGGCACATCAAAACTATTTGTACAATGTGCTGGGCTCAGATTCCAGGCAACTACCTCCATGTGGCTGAGCGTTTTTAATAAAGTCTGACCTAGACTCTTTGTGGGAAGAGGGCTCTAATATGGTGCTTTCCTCTGGGGAAAGTTGCTCTTAAGGTTTTGTGAACTACTTCTGTACTCGTGAACTCAGATCAGTGATAATCTTTCTCAGCATTATAAAGTACTGTTTCTCTTGGATTTCCTTCAGGGTAGTTTTAACAATTCAATTTTCTTTCCTTCTTCTTCTTCTTTTTATTTTTAAAATAAAATATCATAACTCCTTTTCTCTGCATATACAATTTAGTCTAGTTGAAATTTAGTCAATTTAGTCTAGTCGTGTTTTTCTTTTGAAGAATATCTAAGCTGATGTCCGCACTCACTTTTGAATAAACAAATGCTTCATAACAATTACGGGACTTTGTGCATAAGTCACAATAAATCCTTTTTCTGATTGAGCCATCTTCTGAGCCTGGCAATTATGGTCTTCTTTTGTGGATTTTCATATGGTTTTTTCATAAGGTAGAACACAAAAGGACAAGATAATTAGTGAAGGGAAGAAATTATGTGTGAAATATATCACACATGCCAATGGTGGGCAGGAAGGTTGATGAGAATTACGTTTAGAAAACTGGGGTCGCTTGTAAGCAAGCGCATACTAAGTCCTGATGGTAAGAAAGGAAAGTTGGGCACTCAATGTAAGTAGATATAAATAAAACAAAATTCCTATAAAATAATCACTTGAAATACTTCTTGAGTACCTTCTCTAAGTTGCTGGTGCTCCTGGATGCTGGAGTTATAACAGAAAGCAAAACAAACAAGATCCCTGTGCTAAGAGTGCCAGCTGGAAACATAACAGGCGTTTTCTCTGAAGATAGTGCTAAGCAGGGGAAGATGAAGTAGATTCCCAGAACCAGTAAGACCCTGTGATCCTGTAGGACAGCAGTTCTCAGCCTTTTGCAGAGGTCACCTAAGACCATCAGAAAACACAGATATTTACATCACAATTTATAACGGTAGTAAAATTACAGTTATGGAGTAGTAGCAAAAATAATGTTGTGCTTGGGGTCATCTCAACATGAGGAACAGTATTAAAAGGTCACAGAAGTAGGAAGGTTGAGAACCACTGCTGTAGGAGGTGCCAGGGAATGATTGCTAGAACAAGTCTAGCTGACACCAGGGGTGTGAATAACAAAAGAGAAATGACAAGTGTCTTAGGGCTTCTGTTGCTGCAATAAAGCACCATGATCAAAAGCGACTTGCAGAAGAAAGCGTTTATCTTGAGCTTCCAGTTGTAAATCAGAATCCATCATTGAAGGAAGTCAGGACAGGGAACTGGAGGCAGCGGCTGACTCAGAGTCAATGAAGGGACGCTGCTTATTGGCTTTCAGCCTGCTTTCTTATAGAAGCCAGGGACTTCTGTCCGGGTGTGACACCGCTCCTGGTGAGCTGGGGACTCCCACATCAACTGCTACCCAAGACAATGTCCCACGGACATGCCCACAGGACAGTCTGATCGAGGCAATTTTAGTTGAGGCTCCCTCTTCCCAGGTGACTCTAGCTTGTGGCAAGTTGACAGAAAACTAGCCAGCATGCTGGGTTTGCTAGACAGAAGGAAAAGACATGTGATGGTCTGTATAAGTGAGAGAGAGAGAGAGAGCCTGACATTTCAAAGCCACTAGGGGGAAAATCGTATTACGGCTATTGTAGCTACATGAGAATTGACTGCTTATGGATACAAACCGTCCAATGAGAGACAGGAAGTGGTAGGGAGGGGGGTACACACCCACTCAGAAGCCATGAGAATTAACTCCTTGTAGTTGCAAACTTCCTCCAATGGGAGTCAAGAAGGGAGGGGACAGTGTAGTGACACATTTCCTTTCCAGTCCTCCCTTTAAACAGTGATCAAACATGCCAAGATTGATCAGACACTTAGCATGCATAAGACACCATTCACAGCATTCTAAACTTCGGCATGTTTCATCTTCTTACAATCTCAAACTCTTGATGCATGTAAAGCCAATCCAAATAGCTTGCCTAGAGTAGCTCTTTCCTTCCATGATGGAGCAGGGCTTTGAACTGAGATCACTGTGGTCTGGCTTAGCTCCTAAAAGGAGAGTCTGACTGGCTTGGTAACAACCTATTAATGGCTATGAAAGCATCTAAGTAGGTGATAGATCTGGTCCTCCCCCCCCCCATACTCTAAAGTCTGCAGTTCCAATTTCAGCTGTGCCTTTAAGTGTATGCTGTAAAGCACAGCTGGGAACTGATTTTACCTATAATTATTGGCCTCTTACCAGTATTTAAAGACACATTGCATGGATCAGTGCTTTGAACTTTCATTGGTTTTTATCAACAGTGTGCCATTACTTTCCTAAGGACCTCTGCTTCCCCTTTATTTAGATCTTGCAATGGTCTATAATTACATGAAACTACAAATCCTCAATGGATTGATTTCCATAAATTACAAATATGTCACGCGTTGTGTTACTAGGCAAAAGGTCAGCCAGCCAATTTGCTACAGCAGTAGCACATTTACCGGGGCTTGGACAATGAGCCATTTGTTGAGAGCCTCCTGGTTTTAACTCTTCAGCCCAGATTTTCACGGAAATACTAATTTATATGCAATAGCATTTAAACCACTTGCTCCTTGTAATAATTAGAAAATAGCCCACACTGGATAGGCAATTATAAATTAGTATTTCGTTTATGATGCATGTGTTTTTAATTTAATTTTCTATGTTGGAGAATAAATGTATGGTGCTTTGCAGCATCCTCAATACATCAATTCCAAATTAATTCTACTGTCAATATAAAAACCAATTCTGCAGTATTAAATTGTAGGTTTGCTAAAAGGAATACTAATAGCTTAGCTTTATCTTAAAAATAATGAAATATTATATATTATACAACTTGCAGTTTATTAAGTTAGATTCTCTCAGTGCCTTGAGTGGTACTTAGCAATCAATTAAAACTGAATCTAATCAATAAGGTTTAAGCAGCAGGAATGAAGTTATTAAGTTTCAAAGGGTAACCTATGCCTTGTCTGGCAGCAGTTTGGTTGAAACAATATCTATCACATGGTTATGAAATTAGTCCAGCTGTCACTCTGAACTCAAAGACTTCTGATCTTGCCCTTTAAATATCTTTTCCTGTTATGAAAATCATAGCAAATTCTGTTCCTACTCTTTCTCAGTCCTCCTAGGATTGAAACTCATACTGATCACGGACGTCCTTTCTTCTCTGCTTGCCCCCCAGTGTACGGCCATGTTCTGTTTTTCCAGTCCATTAGTCCCATCTTCGTTCTCCTTGATACTCCAATGCCTACCAAGTAGGACTCCGTTTCCTCATAGGCTCTCCTTCATAGCTGAGTTTAAATTTACACCTTATGCTCTTGCATAGCAATGATCACAAGGCTTATAACTTACAGCCAACTATCCACATCTGTCACTACTGCTATGAGCATGCAGCTAAGGTCTCAGGTGCTTTCCTGAGTATCTACCTAGTATGTATTTTAGGTCATTACATTTAACAGATGACAGAATGGGGTTCACAATTTTCAAAGCTTCCTAAGGCCACATAACCAGCCCCGACAGACCATAATCAAACCTAGATGCCTGCAGATCTTTATCTTCTAAGACCTTCCTTCCAATCTGCTTCCAAAATAGAACTGGAACACACACACACACACACACACACACACACACACACACACACACACACACACACTTGCAGTAAGGGATAGGAAGGCAGACTGATGAATACGTAGGTAGGTAGATAGGTAGGTAAGTAAGTAAGTAGATAGAGAGATGATAAGCTATCTTATAATTAAATTTACAGTGTTTTGGTTGGACTTAGTTTTTAGAAATATTATGTCTCCTAGCAGCCAATTTTTCCCACATTTTATAGCTAATGCCTCTTACACATTTCTTGAAAGTCTCTGTGAAAAGCAACTGCTGTCTCATGCTGTATGGGAAAGAACAGATCGGAAACTTGAGGCAACATCATCAGCCTAAGAGTATTTATTTGTTTGACTAATTGATTAATTCTGTCTCTTGTGATTGAACTTTCAGTGTATAGTTGTTTAATTAGTGTAGAGACTCACAGTTGGTAGATAAATTGAGCAAAATGGGCTGTATGAAACGCTCAAGTTTTAATAAAATATTATATTTAAAAAGAGGCACACAAGATATGCTCCTAGTCGGGAGAAATTCAGAGCCGTGCTCCACTTGAAGACCTAGCCACAATAACATTTGGTGGTAGGTTGGCTGTACTGTTTTCACTATGAAGTTATGAGGTTAAAAGGCAGTAGCTTGCGGAAGCACAGGGAATCCGATGCTGGTGTGACGTTGGGGCATCGCAAGTGGACCAAACAGCTTGTGAAGCAGCTCCAGTCGCCTCTTTAATTTCTCTCCCCCCAAACAAGTGTGTGAATGTGTGTGTTTGGCGTGTTCCAGTCATTCTTTTTCTTCTTGTACTATTCTCTGCTAATTAAAATTATAATCATTCTGACAGCTAGGTAGAGGGAAAATCATTCTTTCATACAGGAAAAGGTAATTTTAAGGTGTTTTAACTAACAGGGGAAGAAACCCACAGATATTAGACAAAAGAATCTGGTTGTCATGTAAGTACAAATGGATTATTTTCTCCATTTTATCTAAAAATATGAAAGCTTAGAAAACATAAACACTTGTATTTATCACTGTAATTCTAAAGACATGAAATTTAAGTAATATGTTTTATTATTCTACAGTTAAGCTTTTCTGATAAAAATTACTTTTTATTTATTTATGTCACAAATGTAATGTTTTTAGGGTGACATAAAGTGTGCCATTAAAAGATTTGTCTTTCTGAGAAGTTGTTTCTAATAGTGATTTCTTTTAAGAGATGATTTTCGGAACAATATTAAACATTTAACACATTATGAGTTCTCCTTGAAAACAAAAATAATTTCAAGAAATTATTTCTTAAATAAAAATGAGATACTGACAATTGGTCTCCAATGTTAAGTACCATTACATCCAAAGTGTACTGAAAACTGACTTTTCTAGACAGGTAGATTCCTGAGACACTTTCTGCCTAGATTAATAATTAAGCTGTGTTTTGGTTGTGTCTGTCAAGAAACTAAAATGAGAGTCGTGCTCAGAGTTCATCTATGCTAGCTAAGCTATGGCTTGAACAAATAGGTATTTCACTTACTGTTTAATCTTACTCAGTTAGTTGGATACTTGTTAAAATATTCTGATGTGTAAGCTGTAGCAGCCAACTAGCAGGTAAGAGTCCTGCTTGCAGGCCACTCCACCATCCCCATGTATTGGACACTGTAACCTACAAGACCCATTCTGCCACCCAACACCACTCCCTCCCCATGGCCAAACATCCCCCCTCAAGAGCAGCAATCCCTAGATATACACGCACCGCCTACACCACTTAGAAGAAGAGATGGGTAAATGGCAGTGTAAGAATACACTTAATAACATCAAAAGCAATATGGTACCATCAGAACCTAGTGGTTCTACAGCAGCAAGATCTGAACATTCCAACACAGATGAAGCAGAAGAAAAAGAGCTTTAAAATAGTATTGTGAAGATGATAGAGGTCCTTAAAGAGGAAATGAGAAATTCCCTTAAAGAAATCAAGGGAAAAATATTCTGATTGGCCAAGTTTGTGTTACTTAAATATAACTGGATATATGTATTTTAATAAGGTGATGTTATTCAACAAACATTATTATGTAACCTATACTAGACATGTAGGTCATGAATATGGGGACATAATTATAACACATGGACTTTGGAATGTGCTAAGGCCATTTACAACATAATATTTTTCTTGGAACAGTACTTTTGCTCAGATAGTCATAGTCTTTGCTCTCCTGAAAACTGATATTTGTTTATTCCTGAATCAGAGAGTAGTGAGCATGAAGTTCTGCTGATGAAGAAAAAAACACATTCAATGATGATTGCAACTGTGTGGGTTCATTATTTTTGCTTTATAATACTTGTTCATTTTATACTCAAATATCTAGTATAATTCTTCACACAAAAAAATCAAACCTTCAATGGACTGCTTTAAAAGTAACATATGATTGCTATTCTTGTTGAGTGATTGGTTCACTGTGTAACTCAGGAAAATAATAAACCATTCACTATGCAAGATTTTAACAGCATATATATATATATATATATATATATATATATATATGAGCTGGGTGATCTGTGTCTAAGCACTTGTAACAGTGGGTGAGCATAGAACTGTCTGCTGACAATTCTACCACTCATTGGAATGAAATGGTTAACTCGGATGACGCTCTTCTTAAACTTGTGAAGTAACATGGGACCGTGGATATTAAATTTATTGCAGTGCTACTCTAAGATGATTTTGAAGATGTGGTACTTCAAAAAGGGGAAGGGAACAGACATTTAGTAGGTAGGGATTTATAAATGTCAGACAAGAGGGCTGAGAAAGGGTGGAGTTCATTAGAATTCTCCAGAGAGCTGTGTGTGTGTGTATATATATATATATATATATATATATATATATATACATATATACCAATATATTTTTAACAACTAATAGGTAAAGTTTAACTTTATATTAGAGTATTTAGAGTTCAGGTTTCCTAGCCAATAACTGTGTTATCACAAATAAACTCAAATGGCATCTCTGAGCCTCTGTGTCCTTCCCCTGCAAAATGAAGCCAATGATGAAGGCTCCCAAACAGTTGCTACGAATGGTATTACTAGTGTGGCTCCCTTTGCAATATAAAGGAATAGGGCAATGCTGTCTATTAGTCTAAAAGATCATATATTTTGCCTCAGCAATTATGGCCAATTGTTGGAATTAATTCATATATCTATATGGCTTATAGCTGCACACTAAAAGCTGAAAGATACAAAAGTGAACGAGCTGGAGAAATTTACCTCAAGAGTCATTTAATTTAATTTACAGATTGCACAGAGATAATAACTGGCGTAAGAGGGACTGAATGCTCACTGAGCATGGAAATAGCTTCCATATTAAAAAAACAAGTATCTGTGTTATTGCTCTGTTTTCACTAATATCCCAGGAGTTAATTTTAATATTACTCAGGAGCCCAACATGTCCACGGCCTTGAAGTCATTTCAGTAAGTGTATCAGCCATGGATATATAATTGGTTGTTGTTATTACTATATTAGCAAAGATGATTTTGAAGATGTGGTGTTTCAAAGAAGGGAGGTGAACAGAGACATTTAGTAGGTGGGCATTTATCAGTGCTAGAACCGAGCGCTGAGAAAGGATGGCATCCATTAGATTTCTCCAGACAGTTGTATTTACTTATATTTTATAAAATATAGAAATACTTATATGTATATTTACTCTTAGTTTTATGTGACTCTAGCACTGTGTCCAGACTAATTAACATGGTTTAACTTGATGGGCACCGTGACTTGGCACAAAGATCTATAACCAAACAATTAAAACATTTCCAGATGTTCTAACGTGGATTCTGCTCATCAATCAGGGATACTGTTAAGGCTAACACATCAACAGTATATTCTGGGAAGACATCACGCTCCACATTCTCCTATTGACCTTGGTGTCATTTCAGGGTGTTGGGTGCTAAAACCACCTGGAGTCACATCGGTGCCCAGGAAAGTTCCACCGGTGTCAGCCTTCGGGTGAGGAAAGGCTGTGCTAGGTTCTCAAGTTCATTAAGGATGATAAAGACTTATTTATGTTGGCTCCAAACAAACTTTTAGCTACTATTAATGTGGAAATAATCACACATATAGCCCTATTAACCAATTGTTTAAAGAAAAATATTAAGAATCTTATGAGAATTTTAAATATTTACTCTCAGCTTTCCATGAATCTAGCACTGTGTTCAGGGTAATGAACATGGTTTAATTTGATGGGTGCCATGACTTGACACCCAGACAAAGGCTTTGACCTTGGTTCTAGCCTCTGGTTCCTTATGACCTTGGGAAAGCCATTTAACATGTTGATCTTCAGTTTTCAATTGGCAGTGGGACACATAATGCTGAAAAATTCTCTCCCCAGTTGTTTTACTTTTCTTCCTTCTCTCTTATGTCATTGATATTATTTGTCTGGCTTTGTTTCTAACTCTGTGCATTCATTATCTGTCTACGGAAATGGAAGCACTCACTTTTATGTTTGCAAAGCTAATGTCTAGATTGTACATTCCTAAATGTCTTCTCCTCAAGGAGATATGGACCAGTGACAGTTTTCCTATCTGTGATGAGAGAACTAGTGTGGCACTGCTCACTCCTGCAAAGGACTCAGCTTCAGTTTCCAGAACTTGTAAGGCTGCACACAACCATCTGTTAACTTCAATTCCAGGGGTAGCTGATGCCCCCTTCTGTTCTCTGTGGGTACTGCAAACACTTGGTGAACACACATACCCCCAGGCTCATACATATACACATAAAATAAATATTTAAAAAGAAAATGGAAATAGACTACCCACGTTTGAAAACAGCAGTCATTACTCCTACTGAATGTTGAATTTGATGGTGTGTGTGTGTGTGTTTAAAATCCACATTATTGATAATAAGAGACAAGAAGGTAAAATAAACTTCTGGGTTATGAAATAAAACATAAAAATAGCCTTTACTATCACGAGCAAAAGCCTGGTGCTTAGGAGCATGATGCTTATATAATGTAAACATAAAGTGGTAATGAAGAGGTGTGTGATTTTTAAGGGGACCTTTTCCCTTCTCCCCAAAAGAGGCATAGTTGAAGATACCCTGCAGAATCTACTAGATTATACCAAATAATTATACCAAAATAATTAAATGACTAATCTGAACTGAGCATATCATTTTCAGTTGTAAGATTAATAGTTCATTCATACTGTGATACAAAATATACCTCTGCCCTCCATCCATAGTTTAGATTATTTCCAAGCTGAATTACAGCAAAATGATTTTTAAAAAAATATTTGAATTAAAACTGTAAATTTGGAAACATTCACATTGATATTGTCAACGGTGCTAAATTGTTAATTTGAAACAAGTTCTGTTTCCACAGAATCATCTCAACAAGGAAAATTATAACTATATATGTATCTATACATCTATATACATTTGCTAATAGAATTTTTATCCTTTAGCTATAGTATAATTTTATTCATACCACACAAAGTACTCTGTTTCAAAAACATATATAAGTTACTTGGCAAGGCATACTATGTTTAAGTTGTGTCTAAATTTAAGCACTAGTTTAGATCCACTAATTTTTCCTCTTTCAACTCACAGCAAATTTTTAAGCAGCCATCTTTTAGACTTGACCAGGACTTTGAAGTTATTCTACCCTTTTGTCTCAGTTATCATCACCCAACTCCCAATGCCCTGTAATTATATAATAAGTCTCTTTGGTACTATTTTAAGTGCCATTGGTGGATTAAGCTCACTAAAACTTATATTGGAATGAAAAGGAAATTATGGTCAAAACTTTCTACTGAAATGAAATATGACAAAGATTCAGGGAATGGTCAAGATCAAAAGGCATAAATAAATATACAAAAGGATGCTTCTAGAACAATGATCAGAGAAAATGACTGTTAAATGTCTTGAAAAAATTGTGGAAAGGCATGTCTTATCTACACATTCAATTCAACACTGAATATCTTACTCCAAGCTGAAAGATATATTTTATTGGAGGTGACTTACCTCCCTGGACAAGAAAGGGCCTAGGACAAGTGTTGAGCAGAAGACTCAGAGCAAAGTGTGCCAACTCCAGACCCTCATTGGGAGCTGAAGCTTGGGGATCGAGGAAGGACAAAAGAAAAGACAGCCAATTCTATCTAAAACCAAGCAGACTATTTTCTATTCAACAGAAAAATCTTTTGGGAGGGATTTGATAACTATTAAAAAGGTGGAGGAAGCCTTTGCAGTGAAGTGTAACGATAAAAAGTTACCCAACTGAAAATGCTTCCAGACAGCCAACATGATCACAACAGGACTGGCCAGAAAGTAAAAAGCAGCAGAGAAGTTCTATATCAGATACCTATAGACATCAGCCTTAAACCTCTTTCACAAGTGTGAATTTGTTGTATATTAAGGTATTTGAAAGAAAATCAGCAGCAAGGAAGATAAATATCAAAGTAAACAATGATACAAAATTATTAGCAAACATTCAAGGATCAAATCCACTTAAAAATTCTAAGTAAATACTCTTAGAAAAAAAGTGGGGAAGATATGCCTGCCATTCAAAGGTAAGAAGAAATTACAAATTGAAAAAAATCAATAAATAAGAAGATTGTTTGGAAAATAAATGTGATGGAAAATATAATTTCAACAAGACTCACAACAGAGTTTAATACCACTAAAACTGATAGTGAAGAAAATGAAGCCAAGGAAATCTCTCCAATACTTACTGAGATGATAAAAAAGATAAAGACCATGAATACTGACATCCCTGAAATGTTAGTTCTAGATGGAAGAAAAAAATCTAGTTAGCTATAGAGGAGATATAACTAAAGAAAAAAATATTTAAAAATTATCCAAGAAAAAGAAACTCTTGAGCCTTGACTGAGTGGGTTAGCAAAATTCATAACAGAACAAAAGCTGAATATATCCTGGGGCCTTTTAGAATTTCATGGGTACATGCTAAACACTTTTATAAAAATTAGAACAAGAAATGGAGTTTGCCCTCAAGAAGGATTTAAGATGATTTCAGGTGTTTCTTATACAATATTCTACATAGGCAATAAAGAGAATTATCCTAGGATAATTTCAGTACATGTTTTGTCCTTATCTCTTTCTAATGTGAATTATTTTTCTCATTTTAATGCCTTAGATTTAGTATCTTTGCTTTAGAGTTACACTTAGATTCTGATTTTCTAGTTCCTTACAATGTGTTATGGTTTGAATCTAAAAATGTCCCCCCAAAGACTTGTGAGCTTATGGCTTGATTGTCAACTGACGAGCTTTTTCAAAGTAGCTGGATCATGCCAGCTCATACTTCACAAATCCATTAATTCACTGATGAATTCATAATTTAGTGGATTAAGGAGATGGCACCCGGCTGAAGGAATCTGGAATAGTCTTCCCTGTCATCTGCTCTCTCTCTCTCTCTGCTTTCTGCAACCAGGAGTGAACCCTTTGGCTCTTCCTAGACTTTGACGTTGTGTCTCACCAAATGACCATGGACTGAATGCTGTGAATCCGTGAGCCATAAGCCTTCATCCCTCTTAAATCGTTTCTTTCAAGTCTCTCTTGTGAAGACTTTAAAAACATTTATGTATATGAGTGTTGTACATACATGTATGTGAATGCACCCCATGTGTGCAGTACTTGTGGAGGACATCAGATTCCATGGGCACCAGATTCCCAAGGACTGGAGTAACAGATAGCTGTGAGCATCTGTGTGGGTGCTGGCTACCAAACACAGGTGTTTCCGCTGTTTTAATTGTTGTGGTAAACATCATGGCCAAGGTAACTTATAAAGCATTTAATTTGGGGCTCCTGGTTTTAGAGGGTGAGAATCCATGACCATCATGGCGAGTAACGTGGTAGCTGGACAGCTGGAGAGCTGAGAACTCGTATCTTAATGCACACACACAAGGCAGAGAAAGCTAACTAGGAAAGGCTTGGCCTTTAGACACCTCAAAGCACATTGCAGTGACACACTTCCACCAAAAAGGTCACACCTCCAAATCTTTCCAAAGCAGTTCCTTCAAGTAGGAGCCTATATGGGCCATTCTCTTTCAAACCACCACATCAGGTCGTCTGCAAGAGCAGCAAATGTTCTTAAACACTAAGTCATTTCTCCAGCTCCTCTTTCAGTTATTTTGTTTCACAGATTAGAATCCAACAGCACAAGGTTCACAGTGAGATTCCCTTTTTAAAATGTCTACAGCTAGAAATTCCCCTCTCAGCATTGCTTGTAATGCATTCCAGGAACTTTGGCCTTGCATTTTTCACATCTTAAAATATATAAGCTGTAATTTCTCTTGTGATTTCTTCTTTGAATCACTATTTATTTAAGATTGTCTGATTTTGGCATATTTGTAGCTCTTCCAAATTTAAATTAGGTAAATTCTAATTTAATTTCATTGTAGTAGAAAAGTTCTATATATTATTTCAAACTTGTTTGTGTACTGAAATTTACCTTGCAACATAACAAAAATTCTATCCTGTAGAATGTCCGTGTGTGTTTTGATGTTGATGGATGAAATAGACTATATGTCTCTTGGGTCCAATTATTTTATGATGGGTTATTTTAGTTATTTTTGTTATTTTGAGTGTGTGTGTGGGGGGGGTGCGCGCGCGCGCATGCACACATGCACATGCACCTAAAGAATCCAAAGAGAATGTCTGATCCCTTGGAGCTGGAGTTACAAGTGATTGTGTGCTGTGCCATTTGAGTGATGGTTATGAACTCAGGCCTTCTCTAAGATCAGCAAGTGACCTTAACTGTTGAGTTATCAATACAGTCCATTTTACAGAGATTTTTTTTTAAATCCTTAACTTACTAACTAACTGACCTTATGCCAACTCACTCCTTCCATTATTAAAAGTGGAGTATAGTAAAGCTTCCCCCATTGTCCTAGCTGCTTTTGTTTATTTTTGCTTCTTCCTCAATTCTATCTATAACATTTTCAGAGGTTTTGTGTACCTATGATTATTATATTTTCCTGGTGAACTGTCCCTTTTATTATCATGAAATTTCTTGTAATGACTTTGAGTTTTTGTCTATTTTGACTGTTTTAGGAGAGTTGTCCCATATCCTGGCTATTATTTCCACAGAATTATTTCATCAAATCTATCTCTGCCCTTAAATCTAACAGAAATCTTCCATAAACAACACATAGCCATATCCTTTCTTTATATCCATTCATCAGTCTGTGTCTTTTAATTGGAGAATTTGATCCCTTCACATAAGATAATGATAGGGAAGGGTCCAGCACACTGTGGGAGGTTCCACCCCTAGGCAGGTGGTCGTGGGTTGTTGGGAGTAAGCAAGTAAGCAGGGTTTCCCCATGGTCTTCGCTTCAGTTCCTGCCTCCACATTCCTGCTTGAATTTTCTTTCTGACTTCCATCAGTGATGGAGTAGGACCTGAGAGCTGTAAGCTGAAAGAAACCTTTTTCTCACCAAGGTCATGGTGTTTGATCACAACAACAGAACCTCCAATTAGGACAAACATCCTTTCTTTTGAGCTTAAAGTCACAGTCTCACATATCTCCTCTCGTCAGTCCACTGGTTATGAATTCCCCAAGCTTCTGCTTATCTGGAAATGTCTTAATTTTTTTCTCTTCATTTTTGAAGTACAATTTTTCCTAGATAAGGTGTTCTCAGTTGACATTCTCTGTACTTTATTTATTTGTTCTTTTACCTTCTAGGTTGTAGATATTTTGCTGCACAATCCTCCCTGTTGATTATCATGGCACATCTTTACCTTTCCTCCTGCTGCCTTTAAGACTCTTTGTCCCGGCTTTTGACAAGCTCATATTAATGTACATCAACGTAGTCTTCTAAATTTATCTGCGTGGAGTTGACATCTTCAAATATGTGATGTTTAAGAGATCATTTTTTCAAACACCTCTTCTTCTTTCTTGTATCTTCTACAACACAGTGACTGGTCTGTGTGATGGTTGCTCATGAGTCTCTTAGGTTCTATCTTCTTTTGTTATTGTCATGTAACTTGTCTTCAAGTTCAGTTTTGTTTCTGTCTACTAAATATTCTTGGACTCCTAATTTGAAGTTTTTAACCAGTTGTATTATTCATCTTTAGAAGTGCTATTTGGCCTTTCTTTAATATGACGTGAGGTTTTTTGTTTTATTTGCTTCCTTTCTCTTTACCGCCCTGTCCATTATTTTTTGTTATTTATTTATTTTATGCTTTGTAACATTTTACTAAAACTTGAGCATTTGATTGATTGATTTATTGATTGATTTGAAAGCACGTTTTCCAGGTTTTGGAGACTGACTCTGCATAGGGCATAATCAGCCTGGCATAAAGGTTTTTGTCTTTCTGGGTCAGTGTTGGGCATGTGTCCTCCATGGGTTCTTTATATACAGGGTTGCCTTTAAAAGTTAATTCCCTGAAGAGTGCCTCTCACCTGTTTCTTGAAATAGTAGATGTTCTATCACATTTTTCTGCCTGTAATCTCATGCCTCGAGGTGTCTGTGAGTCTGTAGTCAGCCTATACTTTTCCCAAGCTACAGTATGTGCCACTGTGTTGTGACCGCCAACATGAAATTCAAACTAGGTCATCTCTGTCTGTGGACTGAGCAGTGTGATTCAGAAATCAGTCTCTTAGCATCTCAGCAAGGTCAAAAGATGCAAGCAAGTACCAGTGTCACCCTTCCTTCGCACGCCCTGGGGACAAATGAGGCATCTCCCATCATGTCAGGTGTCCCTGTTTCTTCACTGGTTGGTTGTTTAATTACTGTGGGTCTTTTCCCAAGATTTCACACAGCTTATTTTGATTTGTAGATATTTATTTGATGAAGTGAGAGAATGAGAGCTTGAAACTTCCCATACTGACCTTGGAACAGACTCCATGAATGTGACTTTTGTTTTTATATTTAATCTAACATTAAATTGAGAGAGTAAGATAAAAATCTCATTTGGACATCCAAAAATTAGTAAACCTCTCAAGCATAAATCTCCTGAAAAACATAAAAAAACATTGCAACAAAAAGTTAATAGCAGTTTGGTTATAAGATGTCAAAGAATATTGAATTTTAAAACATAAAATTTGAACATCTTTTAAAATATTAATAAGTAATGAAAATCAGCAATTTGGGATGAAAGTCCAAGATAATGTTTGCTTCAAAAACAAAAGAAAAATATAAAGAAGTGAAAACCTACTACGTTCTTGTGTTGTTGGATGGAAAGTAGACAACACAAGTACTCCTAAGCATTGATAGCAAATGAGAAGCTTATTCATATAGAAGGCCCTATGGGTCAGATTACATAACTCAAATGAAGTAGCAGACATCCTAATAAGGTCCTGAAACACCAACAAAGAAAATGTTAATGAATTGTAGAAACACTTAGAGATGGAGAAGATATAGAAACACGGTGATCATTATAATTAGTAAGGGGGTGTTTCAAGTTGTCCTACACAATGATTGTGTAGTGATTACAACATTATAATGTGTCAATATCTGCCTAGAGAGTTCACTCTTAGAAAATAATAACATGGGGACACAGACTGCCATTGAACAGAGCGGACCAAGGGTGATTCTATGGG
>JAQHUG010000078.1:3958944-4037082 GCA_028555095.1 Dicrostonyx torquatus
GTCCACATGTGTCATCCAGGACATGGCAGTGTGGACAGCCCTCAGTGTCCACATGTGTCATCCAGGACATGGCAGTGTGAAGGACAGCCCTCAGCGTCTTGCTGGCTGCAGCTCGCATGCTTACTTCCTAGCTTCTTTCAGCTTTCTGGTGTCTGCATTGCAGCTCTAGTTTCTCTTTCGCAGCTTCCTTAAAAACCATTGGTCATTGCTTTCAGGTTCTCTGATGCCACTGAACACCGCTTGGTCTTTGAAACACCCGGGTGGAAGTTTCTATGACCTCATAACTCTTGCATTCTGCATGTCTGGAATGTCAGCATCAATATAGACGATGGGCAAGTTTATTTCCTCTTCGAATTGGGTCCAAACCTCCTTGGACCATGGCTTCTGTGGTCTCTGAGGGTCAGGATAGATGAACAGAATAAATCCCAAGGAGAAATCCCTTAAGCTGACTTTGAGAATAGGCTGCTGTGAAGCCCTCTCGTGAAGTAAATATTTTTGGAGAGAGTCTGTGCCTTATAAATTTTTAATGTATTTAATGGGTGTTTTGCCTGTGTATATGACTGTGTATCATACGTCAGAGGAAATTACTCATTCCAAGGCATCTGGAAAGCAGAGGGTGGGAGCACTCCAGTGTCCCCTTCGAGGACACAACCCCAGTGACCTAACTTAGTTTTACTAATCCCTACCTCTTGAAACCTACACATGCATGTCAGGTGTTATGTTCGCCTTTAATGTCAATTTGCCACAAATTAGATTCCCTTGAGTAGGGAGCCTCACCTGACTGCCTTGATTGACATGAAGAAACTCAGCCCAATTGTGGCTAATAATTTCTGGTAGGAGCCTAGACAAAAAGGGTGAGACACAGGAGGATTATCTCCTCTTTTGCTGGCTTGGCTTTTTCTGCTGCCTCTGAATTTCTTTGCCTGGTTTGCTGCTACGGCTGATTGCTTTGCTAATAGCAGAACCAGGGTTCCCATGTGTTTGTTGTGAACTAAGAACCAGTGGCTCAACAGGAAGCTTGCAGGCGTCTAGTGCCGTATTGGGGCTACTAAGGAAGTTCAATTTGTGGGCTGAGTAACAAGTATCACCCCACAATGAGAGACAGACATTGTGGGGCTACTCAACTGTTGAGGTATCGGTATCCCACCTCAAGGACCAAATAACCACGGGGTTCTTGGGTTCTCAGGTGGGATAGATAGTGTTAATATTTTAAAATTAACTTAATAAATAAACACATATATGTTTACACATTTATATACATATACACACATATAAAATACACACACACATATTCATCCCATTAGTTCTGTTCCTATAGAGAATATTGACTAATACCCCTGGAGAGGACAGAAGAGGGCATTGGATCTTCTGGAACTAGAGTTACAGACAGTTGTGAGATACTCTCTGGCAATCAAACCAGGCCCTCTGGATGAACAGCCTTAACCACTAAGTCATCTCTCTAACCCCGAGTTTGTGCCTTTCTGCCTTTGACCTTGGCATAGGTGGAGTATTGCCAGTGGTTGAGATGCCTTCAAGCCATCCTTTCCATTGCTTTGGTGCAAAGCCCTTGGACTTGCCTGTAGGACCTGTTTGGGTTTAGATTTAAATATTTCTTTAATGGCAAAACTCTGCTTTTCTAGCTCTTGACTGTTTTACACTGCACTTGGCTAAAAACAGCCAGCACGCCCCCACTGGCTTAAATGTCGTGCTGCCTTACAGATGGCTTCGCAGTGAAATTTTAAAACTAGCCTCTCCCAAAGTCTCAGGATGTGTATAAAGTGTAGCCAAGGTCTTGGCACTGCATGGAGTGGGTGGACTCCGATCTAACTCCCAAGAGTCCCCTTTTCTTTAGAAACCTCTTCATCACAGTCTTTACTGCCCACATTCTCCCATGAGCATTCTAGGCTCCGAATCCTTGCTGGAATCTCCCCTTAAGTTCTGCTTCCAGTGGCCTAGGTTTGCTTTAGTCCATTTCTCTACACTTTCTAACTTTGTCCAGCAAACGAGTACTAAAGGCTTCTGAACGGCATGTTGAGGTGTAAGTATAGCAATGAATTAAATACTCAGTGACATTTTCTTGTGCCTATTTCTGTTTCTATGACAATATAGCTGAGATTTTAAAAAAAAAATTAGAAAAATTTTATTTAGAGGCACTGTAATGGGTTTGCTGCGGGTCCCCGGCAGCTTGCTGCGGAAAGCAGCCAGTCCCAGGCAGGGACTGCACAGGAGACCACATGGCAGGAAGGTGGCTGGTCCCCAGCAAGCCTTGTGGGCGGCTGGCTGGTCCCTGGCGGCAGATAGTGGGTCCTGGGATGGTGCAAGTCCCTGGCAGTGGGCAGTCCTAGGCGGGGACGGTGCACGAGACCACGCAGCAGGTCTCCAGGTCTCCATGTGGCAGTGGTGGGTGAGCAAGAGAGAGACAGACGGATAGGCACACCATACAGAGTGGAGTTGAACATTTATTTAGGGGTTATGGAAGGGAAGGGAGAAGGGCCAAAAGGGGGGAAGAGAGAGAGAGGGAGGGGAGGGAGAGAACAGACCGAAGCTGCCTCTCTGAGAGAGAGCCGGGAAAAGAGAAAGAGAAGAGAGAGACAGAAGCAGAGGAAGGGGAGAAGTGGGGAGAGAGGCAGAAGCTGCCTCTCTGAGAGGAAGATGGAAGGAGAGAAAGCTCTGGCTGGAAGCTGAAGACCAGCCTGCCTCAGCAGACAGGGAAGGGAGTGGGCGTGGCTTGTCTCTTAAAGAGACAGAACAATCATTACAGGCACACTTTCAGAGGTCTTGGTTAGTTGGCTTCATTGCTTTTGGGTCTGTGATAAGACAGTCTATCTTGATAGTAGTGCATGGCAGAGGAAGCTACTCACTCTATGGCAGCTGGGAAGCATGCCAGCGTCCCTCTCAAGGGCACACCCGCAGTGACTTATCTTACTAGGCACCCTTTATGAAATTTCCACCATCTTCCAATAGTGATACAAGCTAATGATGACCACAGATTATATGCTTTTAGAACATTTAAGACTCAGGCAATAACACATTTTTTAAAAAATTGGAGTTAGTAGGTTATTCCTTTCTTAATGTAAGGTATAAAAGATATTTATGGGATTTTTTAACATATGCTTTACTGTAATGCAGTTATGAGTTCCATCATTTTATTTCTATGATTGCATTAGCAGATATTATTTCCCAGTTGCAAAAACTGGTGAAGGAATAAAGCTCAGAGCTGTTAAACAATAGCAGCAAGACTTACATGCCAATGGAAGGGCAAATCAGAGTTAAGCGAAACTTAAACCGGACACGGTCTTTGTACTCATCAATGCCTTTGGTTCTTTTTGCTGGGGTTATTATTGTGTCTTCCCAGACGAGCTACAGGCTGCCCTGGCTAACAAGGTTCACACAGAAAAGTCAAAGCCCCATTTCAATTCTCTCCTCTGCAACCCACCTTGCTTAGACTATTTTCTTTATACCCCTAAGTTGAACTCCTCTGCTAGCCTCCTATGTGGTTCATTCCTACAATCTTCCCTCTACAATTCGCTTTCCACATTGTTTTAAGATATACAATTGTACTTTCTCTACTTTAGAATATTCGGGAAGTCTTTGTCTCTTTAGGTTTTAAGTTCTGAAAACTATTAAGGTCCATGCCTCAATTTACCTTAATCTTTTCCTTTCCCTGGCTTAAGCTACAGATTTTATAGTCAAGTGAAAATATACAGTAGCTCTTTATGAAACATTGAGAACCAAACATCTGAGCCCTTCCACTGGAGGGCCATATCCCACATGTGGTCCCAGCCAGACATGGATTCCTACCAGAGTCCCGAAACCACAGTCTTCCCTCCCTTGACTGGTATTTGATGATTCAGATCCATACTGCCAAACCTTTGTAAGATAACAGATTCTTATCCAGTGGAATCTGGAGAGGAAGAAATATCTGAAGGAAACCTGGCTTTCCCAGCTCCAAGTTGAATCTGAAAGCCCTTCCCACTGGAAAGGGTACTTGTGGTCCCGGTGGTTTTTATTTCTGGAGTGTCATTGTTCAGGTCAAGACAAAACATGTATTGTTGCCGAAAAGCAATCCTAGAGAACGTATTGGCAGATGATATTTTAATTGGTTCAGCCTCTCAAGTGATTAAATAATCATGAAAGCTCTTCTGCTTAACAACTGCTTGAGGTGCTTTGTATTCGGGCCTCAACGTGGAGCAGTTTCTAGCTGCTAAAGCTGTGATTGATTTTTCCATATCAAATATGATGTTACGGTCTATTGTTTCCATAGCACACGCACAGCATCTGTCTTCAAATTCAGTCTGTGATCCTGGGCTAGCCAGTAATACTTTATATGACCACATACTTCCATTACAAGTATGAGTGGATTAATATTGATTTTTTTTTCCTCTCCTGTCTGCGACTGAAGGTCTGTCTTAACAGCAATCATTTACACCGCTGGTACATAAGGCTATGCTTATTCTTTCTTACTCTCCTGGTAAGGGCTATAGCGGTGCATAGGGATGGCTTTCGGCTATTTTTAACCCATAAATAGGTTGAAAAGGGTTGCATACTTTGCAGTCCCGTCATTTATGTTACCGCATGTTTTTAATAACTCCTCGGAGTTATCTGAAAACTTTGAACTTTTATAGTCCGTGCAGAATGTGAGGGAACCTACTAGAAACTGGAAGAAGCATGAAACCTCATAAATTCAACAAAAAGTGACTTTGTTAGACATCAGGAAGTCTAAAGTGAGGGAGTGAGAAGGAGAGAGACCCAGGTTTTGGTTTTAAGCTCAGAACCCTTAGGTCGACAGTTTCCAGACAACCTTGTGCTTCCCTCAATTGTGATCGCCCCGGTTTCCCTCCTCCACAGCCCCAAAAGCATTCACTCCCATCTCTGTGGTTTCTCAAGAATATTGTCCTGCCTGCAGTGCCCTCATTCTTCTTTATGGCCACACTAAATTTAGCCACTCCTCCAAATCCAGATTAAATGTGACCTTTTCTCGGGCGTTTGGCTAATATTCTGTAGCTTGGAGATTTCCCCCTTGGCAGTATTAGAAAATTGGGAATGTTCCCTTTAGCAGTATTAGAAAATTGTTCTAGAAAGTTTAGCTTTTAATTATCTTATTCAGTATGCTCACATAAGGTAGCACAGAATATAACTCGGGATCCAGGAAGCTCCAAGATAAAATACACAAGAAACAGTTAAAACACAATCTCATGTAAACCTTCCTTATATCTGAATGTGTGCTATCATTTATACGGTATCTCATCCAGCACTTCCTGTCAGGTAGGATGGTAGTTAGTAGTTAAAAACTGCAGCCAGAGTTCAGTCCCTCATCCCAGTACTAGTAAATTGAAAGAGAACTGATTTGGGAGTTAGAGAGCTAAGCCCTTTCCTTGGCTCTACCTCTATCAAATTACAGAACTTGGGAAATTTCATGCCTGGAGAGAGTTAGTTAGTACATGGGGATTAACAGTTGGCTGGGAATGATGTGACTGTCAAACCCAAAGAAGTCCTATCTCTTTAGCATTCTCAATCCAAGAACCACAGGAGGTATCAACACTGAGTTGGGTACCACACCCTACATTTCTCATATTCACACAAAGTGATTCTTCCTGCTAAGGGAGACCGAGAGAGGGAATCCAAAGGAAACCATATATAAGCTCTGGAGTAGTTAAACTCTACAAAGTGTACTGTAAAAATGGAGAAACGTTATCGACAGACGTATAAAAGACACTTAAGGAAATCACACCACCAGTGGTCTGGAATGTCCTTTCCTGCTCTGTTATGGTGCTGAGAGCTGGAAGCAGGGTTTCACACAGTCTAACCCTGTACACTGCACTGAGCCTTAGCCTTGGTCCCAGTCCCAGCCCCGCCGCCCCAGCCTTGGTCCCAATCCCAGCCCCGCTGCCCCAGCCTCTGCTTCTGGTTGATTATAATCCCATCCTGAGGCCTTGCCTGTACCATTCTTCATTTTGTTTCCTTTGTTTGTTTGTCTGTTTTATAACTTTGGACTATAGAGTGACTTTAGGTAAATCACAGTTCTATCTTGTTACCGTGGCAGTCAAGGCCTTAACTAATGCCTGGTTTATAGAGAAGTTTAGAGAATATTCAGCGAATGGGTAAATGTGTACACTTTTGTGGCTTTGTTGTGTAGCTTGTTCAAACTGGTTCTATTTAAACAAACCAAGAACGTTTGACTAACACAGTGAGGACCTGATAGACCTTAATCCGCAACTTGATCTAATTGACTGCCTCATTCAGAGTTTTATTTTGCATTCAAAAACTTACTATACAATCTAGGAACATTAAAGTCGTTTTGCTTTTCGAAAAAAAAAAATAGTAAGGTTTTCAGAACTAAAAGCTGCTATTCCCGGGTTTTCCTGAGGAGGTAGTAAATTTAAAATTGCACCCATGTTTCATTATGAGCATTTTAGTCTCTTTTGATGTCATCAGGCAGATGGAACGAGTGGGTGGTGCAGTCTGCGGACAAATGCATTGTAATCATGTTTCAGGTATGCCTTTTGTGGTTCACAGTACATCTAATGATGTGCAAAGTGAAAATTAATAAAAAACAATCACTCATCTTTATGTCTCTGCATGCTGTCCCACAGGTATGTTGCAAAACAGACTTGCATGTACTTGATAATTCTAAGAGTCATAACACAGATAATTGTCCCACAAGGTGTATGTGCTTATTAGTCGTATTCAAAGTCAATATAGAAGTTAGAGGAAAAGGAGAAACATTCCAAAATTTTCTTGTGCAGAATGAGGCATTTTAATTCATTCTTGAAAGAGGGCAGAGCGCGACAGTATGGAGCTGTGGAAGAAATTGGGGGAAGAGACTAAAGGAAGGTAAGACAACTATCCCACCATTTGGTCATTTGCAGTCAACCTAAGAAACATCAACCACAGAGTAGTTTCTGCCTTGACACATGGTTTATACGGTGTATTTGTCAAAGTGTGTGTCATAGAAATTGACTATTGAATGAAGCTAAAGTCAGAATTTTGAGCTACATATAAATGTTCTCAAAGACTGTTAGAAAACCTGAAGGCTTGGGCACAAATTCCAGGGGGGGAGGTGGGTGACAAGGAGTAGTTTCCATCTAGCCCAATAGATCATGCTTGGGAGACACCCCATTACCGGGGAATATCTGTTTATTGAATACTACTAGTAACTATGCACTAACCCTCTTTCATTCATATACTGATGTCCTAACCCTAATGTGATGTTAAGAAATGAGGCCTTGCTGGGAAGTAGTGGTATACGTCTTTAATCACTCGGGTGGCAGAGGTAGGTGGATCTTTGTGAGTTCAAGGCTATCCAGGGCTACAGAGCTAGTTCCAGGACAGGTTCTATAACTACTGAGAAACCCTGTATTGAAAAAAACTGAGGCCTTAAAAAGGAATTGGTGAGAAACAGTTGTAAGATTGGGGCCTGATACTGAATATATTCTGTCTGTGTCTATCATTCCCTGACAAGAAAGGACACACAGTTAGTTATGAGAACCCACCAATGATGCATCCTTATTGCAGTATGGCAGCTTCAAGAACTGGAAAAAGCAAAACAAACAAACAAAAAACAAAACAAAAACATACATAAACACAAAAACCAACAACAATTTTTAAAAACCCGATTTCTTTTCTTTAAGCTATGCAGTATCTAGTATTTCATTATGGCTGTCCATGCTAAACAATTAGATACTGTTTACACAGCATCTGAAGAACATGGGTACAGAGAAACCATAACTCTTGCTCTCAAAATATCACATCTTAAAGGATACAATTTCTCCTGCCCACACCTACAGGGGGCTAATCTTTATATGTATTTAATAAAATTATCAGCTTAAGTACCAATTTTTATATTATTATATTATATTAGATAATAGCGATCCCCTGCTTCCTTCTTCCCTAGCCTCCTCT
Source organism: Dicrostonyx torquatus (assembly GCA_028555095.1). Lineage (NCBI taxonomy): Eukaryota > Metazoa > Chordata > Mammalia > Rodentia > Cricetidae > Dicrostonyx > Dicrostonyx torquatus. Next base: position 3,966,847 of record JAQHUG010000078.1, read on the forward strand.
GCTAGTGGTCTGGGGTAGTTGTTTTCTTCTCTCTCTCTCTTTTTTCCTTTGTTTTCTTCTTGTATTTAAAATAATGTTATATTACCATTTATTAATCTATTTGGGCTTAGGAAATATCCATTAATTTTCTACCAAGGTGGTTAAATTCTATTTCATACCAGACAGCTTCATTCCTTTCTACTCTTGAATCATAAAGAATTTCAGCAAAATAAATATTGAGCTCACAAGTATAGATACACACAATTCTACTTGTTTATCTTCTATATGATTCATAAACCTTATACTTTTTAGAATTGTTTTTTGAACCTACTAAATATTAGAAATAACTTTCTAAATGTTGAAGAAGTATGGCAATCCTCCCCCCCCGTCTCTCTCTCTTTTTATCTCTCTCTCTCTCTCCCTTTCTTTCTTTATTTTTAATCATTAGGGACCTGCCACCCAGATCATGCTGGTTAGAGTGACGTGGTTTCTGAGGCATCCCCACACTGTATTGTTGTGCTGCTCACTCTGAAGCCTGAATAGTTGAGCTCTTTCTTCTTGATTTCCATCCTTAATTCATTGGAATATATTTCCCCGATAACTCGTGGAGAGTTTTCTCTCCAAAAAAGAATTCCTCTTGTGTCTAATTCTTTTTATTCTGCCTTTGTATCTGATTGAAAGTGTAATTTGCCATAGAATTCAAGAATGAGAGAAATTTTTGGTCATCACTTGGGAAATATACTTCTACTTTCTTCTAACCAGTCATTGAAACTATGATTCTCTTACTACTGTCTTTTGGCTATTATGATTTTGTGGACATATTTTTCATTTTTCTCTTTAAGGATATTAATTTTAGCTCTTTTTAAAAGTTAGTTTTCTTTTACCCCCAGTAATATCTCCATTTTCTCTGTGGAAAATTTACCTGGAATGGGGCTATCCTTGGCCATGCATTTATTGACAAGAAAACACAGAAATATGTTTGCCTTTATGAGCTTATTGACTGGCCAAATTCCCTTATTATCAGATAGCAAGTTTATTTAACATGGCAGCTCAACTGTCATAAAGAAAGCAAGACTTTTCAAGTTTTTTCCCCCTAATATTATGACTGGAAGAAGATAAAGCTAGGCAAGTGCTCTGTAAATTAATTCAGATATCCTTACGACAGGGTTATGAGAACTGATCGCAGGTTTTGTTGTGGCAATGCGCACATTGGGTAGATGTATTTGGCTACTAGACTGTTCCTTTTCTGGCTATCGTCTGCCTACTTGCTCTATTCATTACCGAGAAGGGTGTACTGATAGCTCCAACTATTAGTATGGAATTATTTTGCTTTTCAGTCCTGTCAGTTTGGGGTTCCTATATCCTGATATTTGTTATATAAATGTTTGTGGTTGCTAACTCTTGGCAAAGAATTGAAACTAAAATGAGTACATAATATCCTTTTTATTTCTCATAACATTTTAGATTCCCAGTCTATTTTGTCTGACAATAGAATAGTCCCCATGCTCCGTTTCGGAAGTTTCACATGAAATATTCCTTTCCATCCTTTACTTTCAACTTCTTTGTGGTTTACATTTAAAGGAGCCTCTTGACGACAAGACGCCCCCAAACCACGGTTGTCTATTTGTGGTTTCTCCATCCTCTCAGTTTCTCTCTTGATTGGCCTCTTTTAATACAAAAGTCCTGCGTACTGCCGTCTGACTGCTTATGTGACTCCCACCCCTGCCCCAGCAATACTTAGCAACTTTGCTGTGGAAGCAGATGCAGACAGAAGGATTTATTCTGCTTGAGATTGTGTTCAGTGAGCAGGGCCATCCAAGGCATGGGAGATATTAGACCAAAGTAGCTATGAAGAAAAAGGAGATGCTGCTAAGGGAACTCACGATTTCCAGAAATCGGCACAGGAACTAGTTGACAGTGTTACTACCACGGCTGCTTGTACAGTGCTCATTAGCCATGTTTTTGAATTATATTTGTGTACATTATAATTTGTACATTTGCATCTGTCTACTTAAAAGCTGCACTTTTAGAAACTCCTACACAGAAATACAAATAATCCTCCTACTTAGTGGCATGTCATTGGGACATATATAGTTTGCTTTGACTTGAGATCTCATCTGAAGTCACCGTGGTCTCCAAGACCTCACTGTCCCTGTGTCTATAAATATTCCCTGTCCTTTAACTATGCTATCATACTCTCTCTGGAAGTAGATGTTGTTAAAATAAAACAGCAGTTTTAAGATCCTTGGATTTTGTTTTGTTTTGTTTTTCGAGACAGGGTTTCTCTGTAGTTTTGGAGCCTGTCCTGGAACTAGCTCTTGTAGACCAGGATAGCCTCAAACTCACAGAGATCCACCTGCTTCTGTGTCCCAAGTGCTGGGATTAAAGGTGTGTGCCACCCCCTCCTGGTTTAACATCCTTGATGTTAAAATAAAAGAGCAATATGGCAGTTGAAGACGGGCAGATCTGTAAGAAAAATACTTGGTATAGCTATGGCAGTACAGCAATGAGTTTTATTGGAGAATTTAAAGGAAAGATTATATTATACTAATAAATTTATATGACCAGGTTTTCATAAATTTTGCTGAGGGTCATCAGCAAGCACGATCTTTAAAAATTATAATAACTGAGCTTAATTCTGATCAAATTAGCTCATAATATCCAGTGTCTTAGGAAGTCCTTGAAGATCTGTAACAAAATGATTTAACACATTGCTTTGCTTAAATTGAGTACAGCTTGTATTGAGCTATTTTTATCTGAAATCTCCTTGATGTTAAAATTAAAAACTATTAAAGCCATATGATATGATTTATGATGACATGCCTAAGCTTTACTCTTTCCTCAAGTTTTATAAAAGTTCATACTTTTATGAATTATCCAGTTGAGAACTAAATAACAGAGTGGTTGCCACAGAAAACTATCTTGTCCGTAATGTGGAGCTGGTCATTTGCAGAGAGTATAAATCCATCCGGCCTAGGAATGCAAAAGCTAGGCTGAGTTTTCCTTTTCCTCTCATGTGAGTCAAAGGAACCTCTTACTTAGCTGAAGTAGGAGTTGAGGTAGAGCGCATTGGGAGAACAGGGGTAGTCAGCATAGGATATGAGCTATCTGTTCGAGGAAAATCTCTCTACATCCTCTGAACCGGCCCAAGCCAGCTTTCCCACATGCGCAGTTTTGCTGTGGAGCTCATGCATCTTTTGGTTTGATGTGTCTGACACTGATCCTGTGATGGGCACCGTGATGGCTTGTTGCAGTTGTCAGCTTGGCTACATCAGGAATCACCTAAAACCCTCACTCTTCCTTGCATGCTCATCTGCCCTGTCAGTATGGCTGGCATTAAATCTAACTTCTCCAGGACTCCAGCACAGACAGAAGACCAGACAATCTCCAGGAATCCTTTATCATCTGTTCATGGGGACTGGACAATGACCAGATTCTCAGGCCTTCTGTCATGATACAGTCATTGTTGGACTTCTCCGATAACATCCTATAAGCCATGGTCTAAAAAAATTTCATATATGGATTTTTTCCATTGTAGCTTATAATATCAATCTTATACTCACTTTTCCTGTTTTTGGGGGGGGGTGCAGTAAGCTTAGCAATATTCTTTTGATGCTGATTTCTCTCCTAGAAAGCTGAGGATCAATTATACAACACTGTAAATCTACAGATCATGGCCTTCTGCTTGCCATTTTGCCTTGGCTGCACATTGTAGTAATTATAGCTTGTTTATCCTGGTTAAATGTGATCTTGTTGGAACCATTTCAAAATTATTTCATATTGACTTTGGGAAACGGTGATATCATTTATGACTTATGAAGGACAGCTTTTACTGATCTCTTTTCTATTCTACCTGGAAGTCCTAGCCATCTCATCTCTTTGAATCCACATAAGTACAGTTTCAAATTTCAAGAAGTTTTCAATCATCATTCAGAGTAGGCCCCCTAGTTATGATATCATGTTACTTTTGGAAAATGCGCCAATAACCTCTTTCTTATTCAGTTTTATTATGCATGGTCCTTGGGGACTTCTAGTTTTCCATTTAGTGCTATGTAGCATTCACTTCTCTCTCATGGTAATGGATAATTTCTTGGGTTCTCTGCTCGAACAATGTTGAGGCATAATATTCTTCCTACTATGCATGCTGGTTTGAATATGAAATGGCCACTCCAGAGGCTCATGCTCTCATTTGGTAAGACTTCTGGGTCTGGCTAGTGGAAGTTGCTCTCCAAGAATAGCCCAGTCCTCTCCTGGTGGCATCTTCTGCTTCCAGATCTTCCAAGTGATGAAGAAGCTGGGCTTCCACCTCAGTGGAGGAGCTGCTGCTGTGGCCATGGCATCACTACCCTTATGGATGGTTCCTTCTGACTCTGTGAGACAGAATTAACTTCTCTACCTTTGTTTGCTTCTGTCAGGTATCTTGTCACACCTATGGGGAAAGGTAACTAATCACCATAAAATCAAATATAAGAAAAGCTGGCACTAGATCTTGAGAAGACAATCACCGTGTGAATAACAAATAATTGGTTCAGGAGAAAACCACTTACTTTCAAAGCAATGGCACAAGTTCTCCCTGTGTAAAGAAGATGGGTCAGCTTATACCAGGAGAGGAACATCTGGAGTTTTATGTTCTGCCCTCAACTGTCTCTAGCTTGGGTCTCGATCATTTCCTTTATAGGCTATGGCTTTACCCCAAAGCAATCAGGGTTCTATTATAAGCTTCACTTTTAACTCTGAAACTTTAAGAATAATAGACCTTTGAAATCGTGCCCTAGATAAAGTGTAACTTTTGTGCTATAACCCAAGTCCATTCACAACATGTCTCTATTTGTCTGTTGCATCTATCCCTTAATGACAGCCAAAGATCAGACACTGTGCTACGGCGTATGTTCGCTCATCTTCTTCCATTTATACCTTGCCCACATAACCAAGATGGGAATCAAAGATCATGCTACAGAATGGAAGGATGTCCCATCAAGCTATTTCCGCATTAGCCTGACTAGTCTAATCCAGAGTGGATCCTCACAGATGACTTCCTCAAATGAATCTCTTAAGGGGAGGTCCCCCAAGTCAAGAAGTTGAGAGCAGATGTTGTAGTGGGGAAGTCTCTAGTGGTGGAGGAGAAAGGTGAGATAAGGAATGAAAAGAAGCCAATCGGATGGAGTCAGGAAGCATGCCATTACTGTGGGTGCTGGGGTTCAATGCTGTGTCCCGTAGGGCCCAAGGAGGAATAGCAAATGTCTGTTCCACAATATTATAGCTATGGAAGCCAGCACGTGTGTTGTAGAAAGGACAGTGAAAGTAACAAAGACAGATGACCAGGTCCATAGCTGTCAAGAACACTGCCCAGTTGTTAGAAGAGTCCTTGATGATAAAACCATGCTTAGCTTCACTTTGTAGACCTTGAGGTCTCCTGAAGGATGGTTTGTCTGAGTCATAGGACACTCCTTGTGTTCTAGTGAGATCTCGGGGTTCAGTGTACATGGACGTGACAACTGGAATTGCTAAGAATTTCTTTGCTGCAAGGTGTGCTAAGTGGATGTGGCTCTTTCTAACCCTAGTGCACTTCAGGCAGAACCACATTTCAAACGCTACAGGAGAGTGTGGCAGACTAGGAAACAAGCACGGAAGCTCTGGAGCCACGAGAGAGGAAACAGTGACTAACGGAAGTAACCACTAACGAAGTTCAAAAGCAGTGCCGAGGCCCAGAGAAGAAGCCCCCGGTGGTACTGACAAGTAAGCCCGAAGACATGAACAAGAAAAGATGAAAGTGAGAAAGGTTTGGAGAGAAGATAACTCGGTGAAATGAAGACTCAGAACTGCGGCCATTACACTGACACCCATTGACTTCCTGTGTGTTCAGGTGTTCACTGAGCTTGCAAAGATCGTTCATCTCTTGTACCTTCCTACCCAGAATGTACCATTTCTTCGGGTAATGAATAGAAGCAGTAAACAATTGTAATACAATAATACAAGTAGCCATGATCAGTAGACTCGGATGTTTTCATGTAACCTGAGTGATTATAGCTCTCACAATGCCATTTTTAGGTTATTTTTCAAGGTTATGGCATTTATGCACCACTCTTACCTCCGATTTCAAACATTAATATAGAATGCATAATTGCTATTCTAACTTCGTTACCTCTGAGGACAACCTGCCTCCAAAGGTCTCACAATGATATTCTCGAGTTAGGATTTTAATGTAGAAATTTAATCTATTGCTGAGACGCAATTCACTGACAGCACTCCCAAAAGGCCCAGTGGCTCACCCAACAGTAAAATAATTTGCGGATTGGTTGGAGCCTGGCAATTCTTCAGATATAACGGGGTTCCTTAAACAGCACCCTGCTGGGTTTTGAAAACTTTACCTGGCCTGCTAGAGTTTGTTTGCTGGTATTTCTTCCTTCAGGCAAAGAACTTGTGTGTGCTCAAATGGCTGGCTTCCTAGAGCACCCTTAGGGGCTTTCCCTGATACCACCTGAGAAGAGAAAGGGGAAGGATTGTAAATTCTGGGAGCCCTACTTCAGGAGGGGGAAGCCTGTCTAATCTCCCCAGGTGGTGGCAGCTGAGTAAATTACCTACCAAGCAGCTGTAAGGCATTACATTGCAATTATCCCCCATGAGTTCCGAGGGCTTGTAGGCCGCTGAAGATAAAAGGCCTCACCGCTTCAGGTCTTGAGCTCAGAGAGCTGTTTCCTTCAGAGTTTTACAGTGTATGAGGAAATGCACCTCCTGGGACAGCCCTTTTCAGACAGCCTTGACATACAAATAGCCAGCTGGTTATGCAAGGGTCTTGTGTGTGAACGGACTTCCTACATCAATAAGTATGAAGGAGTCGCGTGGGAGAAAGTGGCCATCATGAATCTCAGGGAATAAAGAAGGTATGTACTTCGAGGAGGAAATCCGCCAAGAATTCTCACAGTAAATACCGGGACTGCCTGTTTATAGCTTGCTCGCAAAATTCATAAATAGAAAATGGTTATGAAGTGCTTAAGTACCAAACCCTCTGTTTTCTACCTCAGATGAGGTCATTTAATCTACATGACAATCACTAATGGTAGTTGTCATTATTAACCCCATCTTCCTGGGTGGGGAGGTGGGGGGGGGGCGCACTAAGGATCAGAAACATTATAAATGGAACATTGGGCTTTCGGCCTTGGTAACTTATGAAGGCAGATATTTAATACCGTTTTTTATTGTTGTCTGTTCTCTGATGGACCCCAGCAGAACTGGAGGCTATAAAAGTAATCTCTTTCAAGAGTAGAAATCGATATTGTTCTTAAATTTTTGCAGACACAAAGACTCAAAAGCCTTAAAATGTTGCTATTTATATTAAAGGGTCAAAATGAACACCCAGAAGTGAATAGGTCCACATGGACCTAACCACCCCAGACACGTCCCACAGACCAGAATGGCTAGAGTTCACAGACTGTCTCTAGTTTTTGTATGCCCGCCATTTTTGCCCAAGCAGGTAGGTGGCTGAAAGAATATGGAAACAAAGTCTTCTGCAGTGCAATCAAAGCACATACTTAGACCACAGTTTCCAGTTCTAAGCTAAAAAGTTTCCACCCAGCGAGTTACAAACCAAGTAGGTATTAGTTAATCCTCCCTGCTTCCTTTTGGGAGCAAATAGAACATTGCTGTCCCGAGAATTTTTTGCTCACAAGGTTTGACCACTCCCAGGCACTGGAATGGAGAGGAGGGGCAACATCACACTTCCGCACCAGTAAAGGCTTATCCAGCTCTCTGGGTGAAAGGAAGCTCTCCTTTGGTACGTGCCCATCTTTGCGGTGTCAAGGTCAAGCTACGAGCATGACATCACTGTTCTGACTCCAGAACAGTAGAAGGGTGAGCACTAGCCTCGCACACTGTGACTCTGGGCTTCCACATGGAGACACATGCAGACGGAGAGCATACACCATGTAGTAAATGTGAAAATGGAGAGCCTGAGGATTTTTCATATTTGATTTTAATATAATCTTTATTAGGTGAGCACATTCAATTTCGCGCAATGACTTTAAGATGCAGTTCCCGTTGCACGCACTGCGCCGACTCCTTTCTCTGCATCCTTCGAAGTAATCACGCGAGATTGTTTGTTCGTTTGTTTGTTTTTTGTGTTAGTTAATAAAACGGTGCATTGCGTCAACTGAGTTTTCAAATATTACGCCAACATTGCACTCTGTGATAGAGATCACACAGTCAGGAAAGAGTCTCCTATTGATACTTGGTTGGATTTTACATTCTAAAGTTTTGTTTATTATCTAGTTCTTATCCATGGAAGGTACTGACATGGACTTTTCCTATGTCATGGTGTCTTTTGATGATCTAGTTATTAGGACAATGATGATTCCTAGAACAAAATTTTAGAAATGTTTATTTCTTTTAATTTTCTGGAAGAGTTTTCAAAACAGTCATGTAAAGAATTCATCACCTAACTCATTTGATTTTTGTGTGAGTACGTAGTTCGATTTCTCTCTCTCTCTCTCTCTCTCTCTCTCTCTCTCTCTCTCTCTCTTCCTTTCTTTCTTCTCACTCTTTGGGGCCTCATCACCCAGATCCCAAATAAATACACAGATGGAGACTTATTCTTACTTGTGTATGCCCGGCCTTAGCTTGGATTGTGTCTAGCCACCTTTTCTAACTGAAATTATCCTATTTCTCTTTAACTCTATTTGACTTTGGACATTTTACCCTTCTTTATTCTTTCTTCCTTTTTTCTTTCCCTCTTCCTTCCTTCCTTCCTTCCTTTCTTTTTTTCTTTCTTTCATAGTCTATGACTGGCGGTGTGGCTGGCCTCTAGTATCCTCCCCTCCTCTCCTTTCCTTGTTCCTTGCTCTCTTACATAGATTTCTCCTCCTATTCATTCTCTCTGCCTGTCAGCCCTGCCTATTTCTCTCTCCTGCCTAGCTATTGGTGTTCGGCTCTTTATTAGACCAATCAGGTATTTTAGGCAGGCAGAGTAACACAGCTTCACAGAGTTAAGCAAATGCAGTATATAAGAATGCAACCCATCATTGCATCACTAAACAAATGTTCTACAGCATAAATGAATGTAATATATCTTAAACTAGTATTCCATAACATGAGTATTTTTAAGCCATAAATTTTAATTATTTTATAGATATGAAGATTTTAGGCTTATCAGTTTCTTTCTGGAGAGGATATTTAGTAGTTTTCTTTAAAAAATTTGTTTATTCATATGTATGTGTGTGTACCACTTATGATTGGGTAAAGCACCGAAGCCATGGTTTCCTGGAGCTGGAGTTACAGGCCTATGAATCACCTAACATGGACATTGGGAGCTATGGGAACTGCACTCCTCTGCAAGACCAATAAATGCTCTTAACCTCTGAGCCATCTCCCTCTCCCGAAACTTGCTTTACAAACAGGGGTCAGGGAGATTGTTCTTGTTCAGAGGGTAGGTAGGTTTGTTCAGCAAGAAGGAAGACCTTGGTTCAAATATCCAGTCCCACATACAAATCTGGTTATGGTTGTGTGTACCTGTACCTCTAACAGTGGGAGGCCAGAGAAAAGTGGGTCCCAAGGACTTGTTGGTCAGCCAGCATGTGCAAAATGGAAGACAATAGATTCAGTGACAGAACTCACCTAAAGGCTAAACCTTGGGTTGTGATAAAGATTACCAGTGTCATGCATTGGCCTCTTCATGTGTCTTTCACACACAAAGGAAAGACATCCAATTTATGTAAATTTTGCTGGCAAGGTAGCTCAGTGGGTAAAGGATCCTGCTACCAAGTCTGATAACCCGAGTTCTAACTGTAGACCCACATCATAGAAGCAGAGTACTTACCCCTCCAATTGTCCTCTGATTTCTAAATGTGCACTGTGTGTGGCACATGTGTACCCCCATACACATACATAAGTAAATAAATGTGATTTAGATAATAAGGCTTACCCTTTCTTTCTTCCTTCCTTCCTTCCTTCCTTCCTTCCTTCCTTCCTTCCTTCCTTCCTTCCTTTCTTTCTTTCTTTCTTTCTTTGGAGCGGTGTACATGTGTCTCTCACTGGGCCTTTATGGGCCTTTAGACTTGCTAATTAGTATAGGCTCGCTGGTCACCCTGCTCCAGGGATCCCCCTGTCTCCACCGCTCCAGCACTGGAATTACAAGCACATGTCTCCATATCCCACCCTTTGTGTGGGTTCTGGGACTTGAATTCAGATACTCAAGTCTACATGACAAGTCAGTTTTTGGCCGTGCCATCTCCTTGGCTCTGACTTACCGCATTTCTTTATCACTCTTTATTGTCCATAGGATATGACAGTGACCAGGAAAATGACTTTTCTTCCCTGCCCTCCCTCTCTCCCTCTTTCTCTCCCTTCCTCTTCCCTTCCAACCTCCTGCCTTCCCTCTCTCTTCTCTCACTGTCTTGTGTCTCAAAGAACTACTTTTGGAGGATCATACATTTTCTGCAATTGTTTTTAGTTTTTTTTTCTGTGCTTTTTCTTTTTCTTTATTTGTTTCTCTGCTGGAGGCCTTAGCCTTTTTCTCACTTTTTAAAAGTGCACTCAAGTCTTGTCTTAAAGTTTGGTTTTTTCCTAGTATAAGGATTACTGTAACACAAGTCCTCCCAAGGACTACGTTAGCTACGTCTAATTTTGGAATATCATGTTTTCATTTTTAACTCAGCTGAACATGCTGTCTGATTTTCTTTTTAGCTTCTTAATTGAAAAGTAGACTCTTTACCGAAGTATAGGTATACCACCAGCTCCAACTTATAACAGAGTTTATCAAACAGGAGAGTGTGAAGGATTCAAAAACCAGATCTATGGATAGAACTCATAAGAACTGATCACTCACCCGGGATAAGAAGAAGTCAGCCATTTCTAACTCCTCCTATGGTCTCGCAGTCGCTCATCCTTGCTTCTTTCTGTACCTAATTTCTATGTTTCTTACTTGTGGACCAGGCCGCAATGGGCGTCAGAGTCTAGATGGTACCCATGTGGAATTTCCAGGCTCTTGTTCTCCCTAACAAGAAGTTGGGAGAGTGGCCCGTAATAGTTTTAGAAACAAGTACAGTTTGTTAAGAAAAAGCACTTCCAAGAAAGGAAGCCAAGCAGAGATGGAAGCCAGGTTAGAAACTCCATCGCTCCATGCTGAGCAGACTGAGACTTTACAGGTCGCTTGCATTGCTCTTACTTCTGTGCTGTGTTACACATCAGCAAGTTTAAAGACTCTTTCCTCTTCTAGTTTGTTCTTTTATGCTAATTTTGACCTGACTTTCTGTTCTATTCTCCTGCTTATAATTCTCAAAGTTACCACAAACAATGACCTTAATTTTTGGTTGTCAGGATCTTTGGACTCATCTCTAACCAACTCAGTAACTCTGGGAGGTTGATTGGCTGACCAGATGTCTTCTTGATGCCACTGTGACTGAGGGAGGAATGAAGTGACTGAGCACAAGGACAGAAGCCTGAGAAAGGAAATGAGTGCAGCCACGCCCTTCTGATTGTGTGTCCCGCACCTACGCGTTCACAGCACCAAACATCAAGGGCAGAATAAGGAGAGAAGAAGAAAGCAGGAGCTCAGCCTCAGTGTTATTGGAGTTCGGCCTTTGAACTTGCACTATGGGCCCACTATGATTATCATCATGTTAAGGCTTCTTTGTCACGAAGTCAATAGAAGTTTCCTATCTTGGTCCTCCATTGTTTTCGCTAAGAAAAACATATCCTGTGCCTAGCCCCACGTAGGAGCAAATCCTATTTTAGAAGGAATTCTCTGCCACTGAAAGGCTCTTCTAGAGCCAGCTGTGCTTTGTGGTCGGATTCTGCAAGCCCAGGAAATCACCAGCTGCAGATTTAGCATAATTGGAGTTAATGATAGGTTTGCTTGACTAGGGGTTTCAGCTTCCAGCTTCCTAAATTGAGCAGCAGGGCACATGCTTGAAGTATTTAGGGAGCATAGATGAGGTATTTCTTGTGAATCCATATAGCCTTTCCACCATGCAAAATTGCATATTTTCTCTTTGCTCTAGCCTGTAAATACATCTAATATAAATACATTTTCTTCTTGCTTGTTTTATCCAAGAAACCTCTTATACTTTCAAACCATTTATTTCAGTTATGAAAACAGAGGGGTTTTTTTTGTTGTTGTTGTTTTTTTTAAATCACAAGACCCCCTTTGGTACAGCAGGTCATTCTACCCTAATCAAGTCATTATAAAATGCACACCGATCCTAGATTATTCTGTAACTAGGGATTATGCTCCGAGCGGGCTTCCAAATCCTAAACTACTGTAAATTCTGCTTCTGAAAGCATGGAATGTGCACTTGAAAGTCATTAAATCTAAGTAATTTTGCTTACACTGAAGATTTATTGCCCCCTAGGAAAATACAATGTGTGCTTGCAATTACCGCCTCTTTGTAATTTCTCTTCTCGGGCCATTTGTTCCCTGCCAAAGCTTTTCAAAGGTGACTGTGCAGTTGCTTTGCAACCCAAGCTGTTTTAATAGTGGAGAGAATTTCCCTAGGCCCGCCTCTCTCCCTTCCTGACCTCTCTGCAGCGCCATTCATTACAGTCCAGATTCTGGCTCAAGTCAAAGAGTTCAGATCTTATCCTTGGCTAAAGAACTCTCCATTGTGGCTCTGGTTTGAACTTAAGCTCCTTTGAGTGCAGGGGTCACATGTGAATTTGTTACGCTTCCTGGCAAATGTTTCATAGTAAATGAATCCGATGAAATTCTCAGGGACTATTTGTTTTTTAGTGTTGCTCTAATACACAATAAATTGTAATTTACGAGGCATAATTGAAGAAAATTCTGGAGGAAGTTGTGTATAAGATTAGGGGGATTATTAAATCAACTTTATTGTGTTTTCAAAACTTAAAAATGGTTTACAGCCATAATAAATTGCTTGAGAGTGCTATCAACCCATAAATTTTAATAATTTAATAAACATTCGGCAGTTAAGTTGGGCTTGTAGCCAAATCCCAGGGCTGGTTTTGTGTCATGTATAGTAATGTGTGTTTTAGTTTACCTGGGTGATAAAGGAATGAGCTGTTCTCATGCAGGACACGCGGTAATGGGTCATTAATTTTAATGAACTAAAACTGGGAACTGGAGTTTGAAGCCAGAGGGTGAATTCAGCTCTGTTGCCCATCCCCCACCAGATACCTCATTGTTTCCAGCTCATATTTTTAAGGAAAGAGACCAACTTTATTTCCTTCCGCCCCAACTCTTTGAAACCTAGTAAGAAAATTCATTTCCAATCCACCTGCAATTTGGGAGCAGTTAGCTGTTCTGCTAAAACTGCTTTCCTAGCAATAAGCTTACAGCGTTTGTGATGTGTTGATATTGACTGTTCCTCATGTATTTGGGGCTGATAAAAATAACGCAAAATTATCTCATTTTCACCCAGCACGTACAACGTGGGATTTATTTATTTATTTATCTTCCCATCTCTTGTAAAAGTTTTAGGTCAAATTCTAAACAACCTACTGAGATGCCCTTTGTCTGTGTGGGGATTCTGCAGCGGCTTCCAATGTGTTTCTTAATGAGCCAGGCACCCGAGCATTGGGTAAACATTATTCACGTCTGCCTTCACACACCTCTGCCTGCATTTGAACCAAATTAATGGGTATCTACCCAATGAAAACTGATCTTACCCCTTTCCATTATGTTTCACTGAAAAGAATTAAACGTGCCTAAAAATAGAAGTGGTGCCTTAATGTCATGCTGTATTCAAATGTTAAATGTCTGCTTTTATAGTAATTATGAAATTGTCACCAACACATAAAAGATAACTCATGTAAGATTCACACTATTGACATCAGGCTATGTATTCTGTGTTTTTAAAGGTAATTTTAGATCCATATTTTATAATAAAAATGTGATGGATTTTAACTGTTCCTGTGATTTTTTTTTTAAATTTGCTCTTTCTCGTCTTACTGATTGATATAACTGGAAAAAAAAATCATACTTGATGATTCCACCAACACAAGCATGTCCTTGGTAACCAGACAGGCATATGCATTTGTTCACTCATACAAGATAGGCACATGCAAATGGATGCACTTGCCATGCCTAATGAAGAGCTTAATAAAAATCAGCATTCATAGCCTCTTTGTAGTCAGATAAATTAGTTAATGTACAATAAGCAGCTCTTATGTGTAATGCAAAAGATTAGTCTTGTCATTTGCATAATGCGATACAAACGGCCCCCTGTTTCAAGAAGAAGCTCCCCCAGTAAACTTGAGTCGAAAGCTGGATGATGTCAGTAAGGTAACTGTGCTCCATTTGGACTATCTCACTCTTTGTGAGGAGTTCAGGACCCAATCCGAGCCCAGTTGGCAGTGGTGCTGAGAGGCAGTGGTGATGCTCAGAAGCAAAGCTCACTTCAGCATGGGAAGAAACTCACTCTGCCTCTGCCTCTCCCGGGTCCGCGGCAGAAATGCACTGGGCACTCTGCCCTGTGCAGGCACAGAAGTCTAAAGTGCTGACAGGAACTGGCTGAGAGTGGGGAAAACGGCTTTTACCAGGAACATGCGCAGGATTCCTGGCACCAAGTTGCTGCCCTAGACCTTCTCTTGCCCTCACAGAATATCCCCACATCTTTGAGAAAGGAAGGAGCATTGTTTGAAAACTAACGTAGTTCTGGGCTTTCACACACACACACACACACACACACACACACACACACACACTCGCTGATGTGAAGTTACATTATTTTCCTACAACCTACTTAGGTTTAGACAACAAATCTCCTGGGTCTTATTCTTCGACAAATGCTTCACAATGTTCTGTCAACAATTAAATAAGAGAAATGTTCTTTCTTCTCCGTCTCAAGAATGGAGAGGCAGATGATTTCAATTCTATGACAGCAGATGGATATTTTGGTAAAGCTTCGTTTAAACTATGGTCATGGCGACTACACAACTGTCCCTGAAAGATGATGGACATATTTTCCTGACTAGAGTCTCTTAACTCCTGCTTGAAAGCAGCCTGGGGGAGGGGCTGCTGGTGAGATTGCTAAGTGGTAGAGACCTTGTACTGCTCTTGCAAAAGACAAATGTCTGGGTCCCAGGTGAAAGGTTCCCAGTGTCCCGTGGTTTACCATTGCTCCCGATTCCAGCTCAAGGGAAATCTACCTACTCTGGCCCCTGGGGGCACTTGCATTCATGTGCAGGTAGACAGGCACCAGTCTACATGAATAAGATAGGCAGATAGAAAGATAGATGACAGATAGATAGATAATAAATAGGTATGTATTTAAATAGATAGATGATAGGTAGGTAGATAGGTAGGTAGATGGATAGATAGATAGATGATTAAAAAGCTGACTAAATGCACTCTGTTTTTAATATCTTCCATAAAAACAGTATATAAACAAACATAAAAGTCAGACTGCTGAAAACCACTGTGCATTACAAGCCCTTTCAGCAAGATGATGAAACTAATTTTATCAGAAAATAATTGTTAGGAATGGACGTGTTCCAAATCATATGTCCCATGCTGCATTTTTCATTATATTTCATAGCATAGTAAAAACCATAATCCCAGGGTTTATGGGTACTTGGGCAATCTCATTCTCCTCATGTTCTACAGCTAATTCTACTTAGCTGTGTGTTTGGATGAATCGTACGACTTTTGAGTGGGTGAAACGTACTGTGTGATGCTAAAGTTTGGTTTAAATACTGCCATAGTTTTTATTGTTTCTCAGAAGTCATATGAAAGAAGCCAAAAGTAACAGCCATTGTTAAAACATATGCAAATGTACATATATTCAGAATTAGACATAAAAGGAGAAAATTGCATTTTAGTGAAAGAAGCCAATTGGCGATATAGAAGTCAAAAGGGGTCATGGCACATACGTTTAATCCCAGCATTTAGGAGGGAAAGCTAGGTAAATATTTGTGAATCCATAGACAGCCTTGCCTAAACAGCAAATTCCAGGTCAGCCAAGGCTACATAGTGAGACCCTGTCTTTTTTTTTTTTAAAAAAAATAGTATTTTGGTTTGATAATTTGATTTGATTGCAGTAAATTTAAATCATATCACTCATCTTTCACTTCAGCTCAATAACACAAGTAATACATAAAATGAACACGAATTTGACTGGCTTCAACTTTCGCTTAACCAAACTGAGACTATTACTCCCCTCCTTATACTGATATCATTAAATACTAAGCAAAATGACAATAAAAACACTAATCTATCTCCAAATCACCAGTTGGAAATCCGCTTGAAGGAATTAGACAGCTGCTCCAGCTTTCCTCTTCCATTACAGACAGGTTGGTTAGGCTGGCCTCTGATTTTGTGTGTGCGTGTGCATACGGCAGCAGGAGAGAATTTAAATGGTGTAAAGGAATTAGTACAGATGCTGCAGCTAGAATTGAGGCCAAAGTTTGATGTGTAATGTTTGCAATTCAGGTTCATTTCATATAAGGGTATACTCTCATTTGCAGCCTTGTTGGCAATGGAGCCTTTTATTAGACTCTATTTAATGGTCCTACTGCTGTGACAGTCTGTGTTAGATCTTAATTAGTAGTATTCTTTCTAGTTCAACTAAAATAGCTGAAGGGTCCTCCTGGGATCTCTTCTGGGATATGATTTTGTTTAATCTTATTATTAATGATAATAAATTTTTACTTCGTTCCAGTAGCATCTGTACGCCAATGCCTCCATTATTTAAACAAATAATTATTCCACATTACAATTCCTTTTAGAACACGACAATAACAAATCATAGTTATGGCTAATGCATAGTGAATGAGGACTCAAACATTAATAAAATAAATTGTATGATATCTGATTGGAAACGTAAGCCAGCTAAGGCAGGAGGTTTGGCTATGGTCTTGGATAATGCTGTTCTCTGGAATGAAACAAGCAGCATAAAGCAGCCCAGTGCTTGTTAGCAAACAAAGAGAGAGGGAAACTTGGTTGCTAGGAGACATTATTTTTCATTGTTGACAATCCCGATTTTCTTTGATTACTGCCACTATTGTTGTTCATTACACACACTGAAGGATTTTATTTAACATTGGGGAAACATATTTTGGACTTCAATTGTCCTGTGACTATCAACATGCGCACTCAAGCAGTGTTCAGTCCCACTTCACAGGTTCACTGTCTGTGGTAAGCACCAACTCAGAAGGCTCAGCAATATGCTTGCTTTGAAATTTTTCTTGTCAAATATACGTTTCAGTAGAAAGTAAATTTGTAAAAATTTTACAAAACAGATTTTTGCAAAATAATGAAATTAAAGCCAACAGAAACACACTCTTATCTACATAAATTCAACACCATTATCATTATGACTTCTTGCTATAAATCATTTCATTATCATAGGAGAAAATACAATAAAAGAACATTTTTATTTTGTTTGTGACAGGGATTTAGGTGTCTCTGGAGGGCGTGAGAGCAAGAAGGTTTTGAATTCATTTAGCAAAATGAGAACCTTAGGACCTAGTTTTATCTGCACAGAATTTTCAAGAATATTTATTTAAGTGCTGACACCTGGCCGAATGTCCAGCAGTGACATAGTCACACAGGGAAAAAGGAAGCAGCCTTTGGTCCAAATGACGTCACCTTGATTTTTGTGCTTTAACCCCAGTTCTTCTCTCTGCCTCTTGGCACCTGCTGGTTCCTGCCCTAACTGTGAACAGCACTTCCTGCACTCTGAGGTCTAGGAACATCCTCCACACCTCCTGTGGCTGCTTCCCAGAAGAGATAGAAAGCACAGGAAGAGCCTGGCACATCTCCCTCCACACTGGGAGGCCTGCTTCTGTCCATCTGTGTGCTGTTTCTCTCTGGTTTGATTCTCTTCTCCTGCTTCCATGTTCTTCCTCTGAGAAGCTTAATATCGAAATTACTCTCCTTCCATCTCCTTCTGCTCCACTCTTCCAACCTTTTCTTTTCCTAGTTATAGATTCAGCCTAACCTTACTTCCTGCTCTTTCGTTGATCTTTATTTACCACATTCAAGTTCATTCTTTGTTTATAGAGTGTCTGGTTTCTCAACACTATGTAACTTGGGTTCTTAGGCCAAATAACTGAAATCACTCTGGGATGCAGGTGATAGACATTGAGTAAAATTGTTCCCACACTGGAACAATCATACATCTTCTATAATTATATTTAATACACACAGATTAGTCCACTGAAAAATACATTTTGCTCAGATGTGTCAAGACTGTATTTTGAAAGAAGTAAGAGATATGATTAGTCGGGTGCAATCTTAAAATACACCTTTACAGTATATTTGTATTCCTCATTTACTCTCGAAAGCAATGGTTATTTTGTAGTAGCAGCAACGGACTATATTGAAAGAGACACTGAGTTTCTGGGACTCAGTGTCTCTTTCAATATATTATGCTAATGTTATGCTAATAGCTTCATGACTTCATGATATAGAGAAAGGAATGGGAAAGTAGAATGCTTTTATGTAATCATGGAATGAATAGAATATTAATTGTAACTGTGTGAAGATAAGATTAGTTGTGCATTAATTAAGGACATGGTGAAAAAAATAAAAATCAAGTATTTTAAAACCTGGCTAAAACATGACAATACAGCTAATAGAGTAGTAGTGTAAATTGAATAAAAAAGAAGCACTTTTCTTTCAAATAAAGCAGGAGATGATGAGAAAAAATCAAAGAACCAAGAGAAAAAAGTGTTTAACAAATAGCAAACTGATTGAGTTAAACACAAGTGAATCAAAAATTACATTAAATGTACATGGCAAACATTCCATTTAAAAAGCAGAGATAATGTGAGTGGAGGTAATGACAACACCCAACTACATAATCATCATGAATTAATCACAAAAGTATGGTGAACCAATATTTTTGAAAGCTAACAAGCCAATTCAAATGCTCAAATATGATCTTCGTAGCAAATTGTGCTTCTCAAATTATAATTCATAATATATATTGGGACTCACTTGTGAAGCTGTGTGATGTCATGTATACACATGTATCCACAATAATAGCATCACAAAGAGTAGATTTGCTGTCCTATAAATCTTCTGCCTTTTACCTACTTATCTCTTCCTTCTCTTTAACACTATAATCAGTCATCTTTTTACTCTCTTAATAACTTTCTCTTTTTCGGAACAATGGATAGTTGGGAGTTTCTTCATAGTGGCTTCTTTCATTTAGCAACACATATTTCAATTTCTATATGTCTTTGCATGGTTTGCCATCTTGTTACTTTTCATTGCTAAATAATATTCCTTCAATGAATCTACTATAGTTTGTGCATTCAACCTCTGAAGGACACCTGAGTGTGCTTACAAATTTTGGCAATTATGAGAGAAACTTCTATACATCCATGTATTCATTTTTGTGAGAATACTGAATTTTGAGTTATTTTGGCAAAAACCAAGGAAAGCAATGGCTGGTAATATGGCAAGAATATGCTTAGCTTTTTTGTAAGAATCTTCTAAATTGTCTTCCACATCAACACATGATTTTCATCCTTGCTGGCATTAATGACAGTTTCTTTGTCAGTCTTGGTTAGTCCTGGGTGTTGATCCTTCTCTGGGTTTTGCTTGCTCCAATAGATGCAATAGTTCTTTGGTGTTATAATTTTCATTTCTTGACACAAAATATGAAAATCATTATTTCATGTTTGCTTGCTCTCATCTTTTCTGTTTGGTGTACTGCTTGATAAGAATCCTAGCTTATTATTTAAGCCAATGATATATTTTTTATTATTTTTGTTTATGTATATTGATGTTTGGCCATGGGTGTCAGGTCCCCCGGAACTGGAGTTAGAGACAGTTGTGAGATGCCATGTGGGGGCTGGAATTTGAACTGGGTTCTCTGGAAGAGCAGTCAGTGCTCTTAACTGCTGAGCCATCTATCCAGTCCCAAAAGTTATATGGTTTAATTGTTAGTTTGCAGAGTTCTTTATACATTGTGAATTATAGTTCATTAGCAAAATGTGTTTTTTAAACTGGAGTTTAGCTTATCAATTTTTCTCATGGAGTGCACCTTTGATTTGTATCAGTATGTCACAATCAAACCCAAGGTTATCTAGATTTTTCTTGGATTTCTCCCAGGAGGTTTATAACTTTGATTGATATATTATGCTTAAGAACAACCCAGAAAGACTTACTTTTTAATGTTCACTTGAAGCAACTCATTTTTAGATGAATTTTGATGACGGGTATATTCCCTGTATCTAGATTTATATTTTCACATGTAAATGTCCATTTGCTTTCGCAGCCTTTGTTGAAGGCCAACAGTTCTGCTCCATTGTACTCCCCCACATCATGTTTTCAAAGGCATTTGTGCTGTGTTTTTATTGCACTCTGCCAATCACTGCTGCAAAAGATAAAAGCAAAAAATATTAGCTCCTGCTTTTAACTCTCAGCGAACAAACGCTTTGTGTCTGAGGTCAAGGACGACTGGTTCCCTGGCTGTCAATATTCAGACAGACAATTGATCTTCTCATTTTATTTAATCTTAGTAGCCATTTCCTGCTCTCCAGCCCCAACACTGCTTAGAGGAACTGAAGGTGTCCACGGCCTTCAGTGCACAGTGGAAGTGTCATGTGACATGAATCAAAGCCCCATAGGGCCAAAGGAGAGACTATTTATTACAGAGGGACGGCTTGTTCCTAAAATTTCCCTTCAGTTCAGACAGCTCACAATGCGTTAACTAAGCAAGAGGGCAGCGGATGGACGCTGTGGTCACTTCTAGGGCCACCACTGCAAGGAGAAAAGGAGTTTGCAGAGCTTTCACAGCAGTGCATTGGAGCCACGCCCCTCCTCACGGGAGGGCCGGGTTGGCTGGTTATCTCCCATGGTGCTTTGAGCACACCTCCTTTTGTAAGTATCCAGGCATGTGATTTCTGGGCAGGCTGGGGACAGTGTGTTCCTGAAATGTCAGGTGGCTTGTAAGCCCCCCCCCGAAACTTTGCTTGTAACCCCCCAGAAAGTTGAGGAGACAGGAGTGTCCTTTACACCACTCCTGGGAAAGAAGAGAAAAGCATCCCTGGTGTACTTCTGCTTCCTCTCTGCTCCTTCTCAAAAACTAAAGTTCAGAGTGACGACCATCGTTCTTTTTCTTCAGTCGGTTTTAAGATTATGTGGCAAGCTAACTATGCTTGACTTCCCAGAGAAATGACATTATACACATTCGACATGCGATAGACTTTTTTCCTGAAAGAATCTTCAGTTTTAACCAACGAAGATGGGAGCTTAAAATTCTCTTTTCGCGATTCTAAAAGTTGTCCTCCCTGGTTTTTGATGCCTCCTTGATTGTTTTTATTTTTCCTCAGGTGAATGGAAAGTTGTAATTTTCTCTACGTGGTTGGACAATGTTTAATAACTATTAGTGAGGAGTTCTCCTTCTTTCTCCTTTTGCTTTTTTGTTTGTTTTTGTTTTTCAAGAGAGATTTCTTTGTGTAGTCCGAGCTGTCCTGGAACTTGCTCTGTAGACCAGGCTCGCCTCGAACCTGGAGATCCACACGCCTCTGCCTCTGAATTGCTGGGATTAAAGGCTGTGCTACCTCTGCCCCGCTGTCCCCTTGCTTCTGTTTTTCTCTTTCTCTTTCCTTTTCTTCTCCTTCCTTTCTTTATTTTCATGTTCGTATATCAATCTACAAAGGATCTGTTGCAACCTATAATTAATCTACTCTCAACAAAGCAAAATAATTTTAAAGTAACTATCACACACAAAAAAAAAAGCAGCTACAACTTCACAGTGAAAGCAAGAGAGAGGGTACAGGTAAATACAGTAAGAAGCCGTTACTCTACTTGAAACCATTTTCCAAATCCTAATGGTTCTAAGGTCTTGATGGATTCATGCTTGGGAAAATAAACTGCCAATAAGGGTTGTATTCTCCTCTTTTACAGTGAGATGGTCAAACTTAGCTGTCAACTCGATCAGTCTGAAAAATTTAAGAAATCTGTCAAGTCCAGCTCTGGGTGTGTCTGAGGTGGTTTCTGGAGACAGTCACGTTTTGAGGGTTTGGACTTAATGAATGGGTTAGCCCATTGCTGAATTCAAATTTACGACACTATTGGAGCTAGTAGAACTGAGGGATGAAGGGCTCGTTAGAGGAAGCAGGTCACTGGGCTGTCTTGGGGGGGCACATCTTACCTTGGACCCTGTTTCTTACTGCTCCCCTTTTTTGTCCTCCAGGATAGGAGATGCTCCACAGATAGACCCTCAGTCATTGCAGCACATACTCTGTTATTTTCGCCAAGGAAGCCACAGAAAGCGTTTCATACTACTCTCGGCTGCTGGGGACAGGATGCTGTGAGGCAGAGAGGGCAGTTGTCCTGCAGCCTGCTCATAGTTCAGCAGCTCCAGCCAAGTACCTCATAAATCCAGAAGGAAAGAAGGGGAGAGCATTAAGGCTGGGGAAGCTAAGGGGTCAATTCATCGGACCAAAGCTTTGCCATTGGTCATGCAGCGGAAGCCGAACTCAAGTCAGTGTGGCACATCTGTCAGCCCTAATGAGGAAGAGGAACGAGAAACCACGGGCTGAGCCAGTGACTCAAATGTCTCAACGGCAGCAGCGTCTTCATATCTGTGCAGGAGAGGAAGTTCACTTTGGTGTGGCTTACTTTCCTGAAGCGCAGCCACCACAGCTGCCCTCACACCAACACACGGAATAAATCTGGGAGAATTACCATCGCTCTATTGTCTCCCCCAGAAATGAACATAACAAGGAAACACATTCCAAAGCTTTACAAAAAATTCCCCAAAGATTCAAAAACTATGACTTCATGTGTGAAAGCAGTAGACCTGTCTGGATTATTTGTCAGATAGGCTTACCTTCCATACAAATGTCTGCGTAATGTGAGTATATTAAATTACCTCACAGAGGTACATGTGGACTGGAGAGATGGCTCAGTGGTTAAGAGCACTTGTTAAGCAAGCTTGAGGACCTGAGCTTGGATCTCCAGCACCCATACAAAGAGCTGGGAATGACTGGGCTGGGTGGCTCAGTGCTGGGAAGGCAGAGGCAGGGGTATGGACTTCTGTGAGTTCAAGGCTAGCCTTGTCTATAGTAAGAGTTCCAGACCAGCCAGGGCTACACAATGAGTGAGACTCTGTCTCAAAAATAAAACAAACAAACGCAAAAGCTGGGTATCTGTGCATGAGCTTGTAACCCCATTGCTGAGGGAGATGGGGACAGGGGGCTCACTGTCCCCCCCAAAACAAGTGCATTTGAGTTCCAAAGAGATAAGGCAAAGAGTAATAGAGAGCTGTGACTGGTGTCCTCCAGTGATCTTTGCCCTGGTGCACAAAGGCACAGAAATGCACACACACATACTTGCTCACGTGCACACATACACATGCACCTCTAGACAAACATGCATAAGCACATACCTATACATACACACAATTTTTTAAAAATGTGATGTACTCATACCAACATAGTAAATACAGAGAATAAAAATTGTGAGACATGTGTCAAAGGCCATTTAGTGAGTAGTTTCAAAATCAGTGTAAACACCATTTAGTAAAAGTTTTATTGCTTCATTAATAGACTGTCATAGCCGATGGGAAGAATAAAGTTATCAAAAAAAGAACTAGGAGTTTGTGACATTTTTATGCTAGTAGTCATGATAACCATATGTTTGAAATGAACACACAAGTAAAATCCAGTTTCTGCTCTATTCTGAAAAATAATATCCAGAGTGAATTACAAATCAGCAGAGGCAATCATTTAACTGACTTTTTATATTGTTTTAATGAAGTACTTGTAAAAACAACCTAAATGTCTGATCACTTGTTTTGTAAGATAAATGCTAAACTAGATAGAACAGAATTGGTAATATGCATCATTGTTGGTCATGCCTGAGGGAAATGCCTTTATCTCCTGATGAGATAGCAGGTGTCCCTGTCGCTCAGTGCCACATCACACCCTCTGCTGAACTCTGGTCTCAGCAAGAGCTGTGATGGACTGTGGTGGATTAAATGGCCCCAAAGGCTCATGTGCTTTAATGAGTGGTTTTCAGTTGGTGGAAATGTTTGGTCAGGATCAGGAGGTGTGGCCTTGTTGAAGGAGGTGTGTCAATGAGGGTGGTCTTTGAAGTTTCAAAAGCCGGTGCCATTTCCAGTTTGCTCTCTCTGCCTAGTGGTTATGGCTCACAACAGATTGCTCAGTTACTGCTCCAGATCCACGCTTGCTGGCCTGCCGCCATGTTCCCCAGCCCATGGCCGTGGACTCTGACTCTCTGACACTAAAAGCCCCAAATAACCTTTCTTCTGTAAGTTGCCTTAGTCATGATGTTTTATCACGACAAGAGAAAAGTGACTAAGATGTGGATTTTTCTGCTCTGACAGAATCTCTCTGTCCTTGTTTCTGACCTAGGAACATCTGCAGCTGGAAGTGAGTAAGCCCAGATGTGAGGTAGAAGGCCGTTAACCAGAGGAGGGATCTTGTCTTCTTGCCTGATACATTCATTACTCAGTTTCTGTTATTATTCTGGAGAAGTTGAGACAACTTAGTAAGGAAAGAAACTTATTTAGCTCATTGGTTGTCTCTTCAAAGGCACGGTGCCTGCACTGACATAGTTCTGGTGAGAGCCCTTGTGACTGTCACAGAGTGATGCGATTTTGCATGTGTATAAAGATAACCTACAAAACAGCCAGTGATAGGGAGAGAGGTGTGCAGGGGTTTTCTTCAGTATATTACGGAAACATGTCCCCAAGTGAACTAAGGACCTCCTGCTCGACCATATGTTCTATGTGTTCAACACTGTCATTGCTTCACCGAGGACCAAACTTCAGATACATGAACCCTTGGGGACACATCTGAACATGTTCAGACCATGGCAGCTGACAATTTGGAGTACCCAAATTCCCAGGAAGGACTATTGGAACCAAGCCCTCACTGTTCCCACCATTTTGATATGCACATGACATGATCATTAATTTCTCTTTCTTTGTCCTTTTTTCTTACTTGTTCCTGTTTTCAATCATCTCCCAAGGACATTAACTGTCTACAACTCCACCCTCCGAGAGAACGTCTATCAAGACAATGATTAAGACAGGTGTCTCTCTTTGATACAAGGAGGAGTTTTCAGAGATTGCTGTGTGTTCACATAGAATCAGGACACTGAGGGGTTTAGAGACCTCCATGTATGAATGCTACTGTTGCGTGAACTGGAATATGATGGAAATAGACTCACTTGGGCACAAGGGAAACTCAGAAGACTCAATTTAATCTTCTTGTATTTGTTTCGAAGAAGTGACTTTAGTCCTACTGAGATTTAAGATGTTCCTTAACAAGAGTGTGAGTGTCGGAGTCACTGGTGGAGGCTTCACTTTAATTTTGTTTTATTGGTTTTGGTTTTTAGACAGGGATTCTCTGTGTAGCCCTGGCTATTCTGGAACTTGCTCTGTAGACTGGGAAGACCTCAAACTCACAGAGATCTGCCTCCTTCTGTTCCCTGAGTGCTAGGATAAACGGCATGCCCCATCACGCCCAGTTAGTGTGTATGTGTGTATTCAGAATATATAATATAGATTTAGAATACATATTCAGAATATATAGTCAAAATAATATAGGCTGCACATTAGAAACCCCAGAGGAATGAAAGGGCAGCGAATGAATGACGTGCTTCCTGATCTACCTCTTGCAGCTGCCTGTCTGCCTCCCGTGGATAGTTAACCTTGATCTTTTCTGTTTTGAGTACTGCAGGCGACCACTATAATCTTAAGTAAACTGTAAATATTGTTACTTTTTACTGGAAAAAAATCCAGGGAAAATAGGAGTATTTTATCCCTTTAAAATATTATGTGTCGGTTACATTTTTGGTTAGTCTTTGAAAGATCCTTTGTGGCTTTGTGCACTGCATTCAACTTCCTGCTGTAGGTTTTGATGTCATCTCTTTATTCTCCACACTGAGCTTTTTTTTGTGAGCCCACTTACAATTGCCTATCTTTTTCTATATTATTGAGATTAAAAATACTTACATTTAATCCTTGATCATAATTATATATTGCATGCTTTGGCCATGTATTCTAAAAGTTTAAAGGAAACAAATGATAAATCATTATACCAAGGAGAATTTTGTTTACTGGGAAATCAAGATTATAAATCTCTGCCTTGGGCCCTAAATCACAAGCTTACCCCTTTTGTAATGTCATTAATTCAGCACCTAGGGAATCAGCCCAATCATTTCTAGCTCAAATTAGTTCATGCTATAACATTGTTTCTGCAGTAGAAAGTATTTCAGAGTCAACTAGGCACCCTTACACACTATTGCCTTTGCTTTTGGTTGCTCCCCAGAACTAGATGGTAAAATCCTGTTGCTGCAAACATTGGTTTCAGGGTGCAGATGAATTAAGCTGAGCATGAGCTGACAGCTTCTGCCATGCCTGCCAGCTTCCATAGTGCTGGAATGTGCTCTGTATACTGATAAGGGAGAAAAGACATCAGTGCTCTTACCCAGCTGTAGCCCTTTCATGTTAAAATATTCAATCTGCCAAGCAAAATGTGCTCCCTGGTACAACACTGGCATGGCTGTTACAGAGGCAACCAAAGACTTTCTCATCAGCCGCATGTTCCACACACTCGTGCCTGCTACTGGATACCTAGTCAAAAGCCCCTGGCTGGTGAGGCCATGTGATCTATGTGGGGAGGGGAAGAGGAACCTACTATTGATGATTTGCCAAATAGACATGTCATAAAACTGCCCACTGAATACATATGTTTATACCTATAGTGCTGCTCTCAGTCTTGGTCAGGGAAGCATCACCATCATCTTCTTTTTTCTTTAGTGATTGATGGTTAATGCACAGGCTGATAATGGGTCAAAATTATGAGGCTAAGTAACTGCTGAGTCTTCAAATATAAATGGGATACCAATTATCATTCCCTCCAAAGCTCAGCGAACACCACAGAAGGGTAAAGTTGTAAAGACCAGAAGGTAGGAAGAGTCCTGCAAAACTGTGTCTTGTAGACATTACAAAACTGTTGCACTCACACACTCACAGCAGGGGTGGTTATCTGAACAATACTGGGCCTAACGACATTGTGTCATGATTGAAGGAGAGGCTTCTGGGGCCCCTCCCACTCCAGAGAAGCGACAGGAAGTTAATGGTTGTTGGGAGAGGTGGAATCATATTCTTGGTGGTGTCGCCATGGACTAATTGCTTTTGATCAAGTAAATAAGTCGCATTTGTACTCAAACAACTAATCCTCATTATTATGAATCATCAGCACACAAAACCTATGGAATCAGGAGGGGTGACTCAGTTTATCAGGAGTTCGAAAGGGTGCACAGGATTATGGGGTGTGCCATGTGATCACAGTAAAACTGATATCAGCATGAAATTTTGAAATAATCAGCAAGAGTCTGAGAAGCTGCAACCCTTCCACTCTAAAAACAGCTACCTGAGCAGTCCCTTAGGAAACAGTCATACAGCATGAATGTCTGATAGCCACAGAGCATCCTTATCTCACTGTCCCTTCTCATATTCCCTCCTGACCCTTTCAGAATGGGTCACCTTTTCCAAAAGTACTTGTGATTGAACTTCTGGTCCCTTCCATTTCCAGTCATACAGTGTTTTTCATTGCTCCGAAGCTAATTTAAAAACTTTAGACGGTGTGTCACAAAGATCTGTAAAACCTGACCTCTAGCATTAAAGACGCAGTATGTGTGAGAAATGGCACATTATATGTGGGCACGCTGGCGAACTGGTACTGCTGTCTTGCTCTGCAGACTTTTTATGTCACTTCTGTAGTATACTTCTAACATCAAGGCGTTGTAGGTCTGATTCTTCTCACTTAAACGATTTCTTTAAACTTTGTGATATGCTTCTTTGATTTTATGAACTCGGCATCTGATCCTTTAGGAGAAATCTAACAATACTGTATGGGTTCATTTAGACTGTAGCTATCATAGTTTTCTCTGTGATTATTGTTTTAACTCTTGTTTTGTTGGTGTAATTTGTCTTTTTACCTATATCTGTCAGCACCATACTGAGAAGGGGCCATAACTGTTTTCCACTGTCATTGTGCTTACAATACTGAGACGAGAATTTACCACACCACTGTGTCAGTATCGGTGGTGTACACAGATCCCTTTAGCGCAATCTCATACCTCATTTGGGCTGGCTAGAGACCAAGATGAACTGCAATTCTCTGTGTTGATGATCCCAACACTACTATCTGTTACATGAATTTGGCAATTCAGAGAGTGCTTACAAAGAAAAAAAATAATTTTCGGCAGACAACCCATTTACAAGTTATAGCCAGAATGTGATGGTTTGGGAATTTCTTTGGCAGCAGAGTGGAGGAGATACTTCAAGTGTGGGATATCTCTGGATAGTAGTGATTCATGTGAGGGCACAAACATTATTCAGAATGTGTGTGTGTGTGTGTGTGTGTGTGTGATCATCAATTTCTATGTAGTGACTCTCTTTGCATCCTTTAAGATAAATTCCACTAGACTTGACATGTGATTTTTAGAGGTACAGTTGAGTTAAGTGTGCTAGTATTTATTGTGAAGTATTGTCTCTGTGTTGTCAGGCATATTTTGTAGTTTTCCCCAGTTATTGTTTTGTTTTGGAGTCAGGGGACTCTCTAGAATGAGTTTGGGAGGCCCCTCTTTTTTCAGTGGTTCGGAAAAGTTGGAAAAGAATTAGTGTTGCTCTTTCCCTACAAGTAAAATGAAGCTCTGTAGCAGGCCAACTCATGGCATATGCTAGAGAATATTCTGTGTGCCCAGGCGAAGAATGTGTATTTGGCAGCCATAGGGAGAAAGGTTCTGTAGCTACGCTAGGTGCCTCTGAACTATAGAAAGATTAGCTTTGATGATTCTTTCCTGATTTTCCTTTTGATCTGGTTCTCCAAACTCTGGTAACAGTGGGGTGCTGAAGCCCCACTATGACTGCACTGTTAGATCTAATAATGTTCCCTTTGTAACATGATATCTGTCACTGAATGCATGCATTTTATAATATCTCGTTTTCTCTTCTTGAATTTATCCCCTAATCATCATACAGTTACTTTCTTTTACTTGATTTACAGTGTTTGATTTAAAGTCTGGCTTATTGGGTGCAAGTAGAGCTATTTCTTTTTATTTTTGGTTTCTCTTCTGACTTATCTTTTTTATCCCTCTAATTCTTTGTGTGCCTTTACCAATGAGAAGTTTTTGGGAGGTGGGGTGGAAGGGAATTGATACGTCATTGTCTTTAAATTACTTTTTAATGCAATTTTTAAAAGAAATATTTGTATGCATTCCTGGAGGCCAGAGGACAAGTGCATTCTTTTCATTCAGCTATGTGAATCTTTGGGATCAAACTCCAGACTTGGAAACAAGGACCTTTGCATGCCGAGGCATCTCAATGGCCCTCATTAGTTTGCTTGTAATCTGTTTGCATTAGGCCAATCTAAATATTTTAATTAGAGAAATTAATACATTGGTATTCAGGGCTGTACTTACTTTTAAAGGCTCATCCCTATTGTTGTATTATGCTATTCTCTGCTGGTTTTGTGTGACCGGTTTCTCTTTTATTGCTTGTCTTTGTGGTTTCTGGTTCTTTTTCTTTTTGTCTTCTGCATCATCCCAGTTCGATTGCGTTTTACACAATTGATCTTATCTTCCATTGCTTCTAGAAGCAAAGCAACTTTACCCAGTTGTTCTGGCTGGCTGGTCTGGTGATGAGAAATTCCTTGTTTCTGCTTACTTCAAAGACGCCTGTTTTTCCTTCATGTCTGAAGGGTGTCTTTTCTGGGTATAATGGGCTTGGATGGAAATTTGATTCATTTAGGAGTTTAGACAGGGCATCACTCTCTCTCCTGGTCTGGGAGGCTTCTGCTGAACAGCCTTTCATTAACCCACAATGGCTCTTGTGGACATGATTGCCATTTTTCTCTTGCTATGTCTGGAGTTTTCTTTTCTTGGACTAGGAGAATTTCATTACAGTGGGCCCAAAAGAGAAACTATTTGCTCTTTTGAGACTTCTGAATCTGACCGTGTGCATCTTTCCCAGGAACTGGAAGTTTTTGGCCAGGCTTTTCCTCACTGAGTGGCCTCGAATGTCTTGGAACCTACTGTCATTCTTTTTCCTCTATTTTTATTTTTAATCTGCAATTTATTTAAGATAACATGCATTCATGATGAGAAATTCTTTCTTCTGCTTGATAGAGTCTGTTGCTAGGGTTGTTCATATATTTTATATTCATTGTGCTCTTTGAATTCTGGGTTTCTGTTTATTTTTATAGGATAGTCTTTTAAGTGTTTCACTTAGACCATGATTTGCTACAATAATTTTGCTGAATTTTCTGTCTACATTCTTTTTGACCTTGTATTTTAAATATATTCTTTGAATAACGTATATGTATATGGGCATGTGCACATGAGTGAAGACCCCTGTAGAAACTAGAAGAGGTTGATGGCTGCATAGGAGCTAGAATTAGATGACTGTGTGCCACTGGACCAGGGTGTGGTGTGTATTAGGAAGTGAATTTGGGTCCTCTGAACATGCAGAAAGTACTCTGAACCACTGAGTCATTTCTTCAGGCAAACCCCCATCTTGGTAAGTTTATTTAGAAAGGTTCTTTTGGAATCATTTGCAGGTATTTCATCTCTTTTCTTTTGGTGTGTGGGGTGCTACTAGAAAGGTATTGAATTCTTTTGGATGTATCATTTTTACCCTGATTTTACATGGCTCTATTTCCCTGTGTTGATATGGTTGTCTTTATCCATTTGTAAGTGTGGTTTTTGCAGTAAAAGACTTTCTTTGGCAGGTCTCTCTGTCTTATTGTGTCCCCATGGAATGGAATATATGCTTTGGTTCCATTTGCCTACAGTAGTGTATTCTCTCTATAGCTTCTTCTGCTGTGACCAATGGATTTATGCTAGATGTGTGGATCAGTAGGAGCATGAAGCCCGTCCTTCTCTGCATGCCAGTTAGGTGCTGCAGAGGCAATACGTAGTAGGGCTAGGGACTCGGATACATGGCCACTCAGTTGTCCCAGGTGTTTATGCAAGGATGTCCACAGCAGTAAGAGAGTACCCACATGCTCATACACACACATATGTAATTAAAATGATATATTGAAAAGAGAAGGTGGGAAAGAATGTAAACAGAATGCAATTTCCAATGTCTCTGGGGTGCGCATACTGTAGGATGATCTTATTGATATCTAGTGTCTGCACGCAGTCTAGTTACTTCATGGGGTGAAGGTGACATAGGATTCCAATTTCAGGAACAAGAACTAGTACATCATAGCTCTTTCTCGTCAGTTTCTAAGGGCATGCGGGATCAGTGCCACTCCAGTTCCTTTGGTATGACACACAGGGCAATGGCGGTAGAGTGAGGGTGAGGTTAATTTCCAAAGGTACCATGCAGCTAGTGTCTGGCTATTGGTGTTTGCGTTGTGACCTGGGGTATGCCTCTGGAACCACGCAGGTTATACATTCTTCATCTTGGCTTAAAATTTGCAAAGATTAGCTAAGAACAAAAGGTCTACAAATGTGTCCTGGATATCACTGAGAGGTTCTGGCCTTCCATTCATTATTATTATTATTATTATTATTATTATTATTATTATTATCATCATCATCATCATCATCATCATCATCAATCAATTTGATTTGAGCAAGTCTCAACTGAAGAAATGGAGTAATTAATATAAACTACTCTATTCCCACCTTATTTGCCATCCTGTCTCCATTTTCTTCTGTTTCATTTGTACAATATCTAGCATTTTTCCTAATCAAAATATCAGCCATTCATTCTTTGTCTTGGGTTCTTTGGGAGAAAAATAAATGTTTCTAGACAGCCATCTTGGATCTTGGATCATGTCTTAGTCAGAGTTTCTATTGCTGGGATGAAACACCATGACCAAAAAGTAAGTTGGGGAGAAAAGGGTTTTTTTGACTTAGACTTCAGCTTTGCTCTTCATCCCTGAAGGAAGTCAGGATAGGAACTCAAGCAGAGCAGGCTCCCAGAGGCAAGAGTTGATGCAGATGCGGTGGAGTGGAGCTGCTTACTGGCTTGATCCCTGTGACTTGCTCAGCCTACCTTCTTATAGAACCCAGGATCAGCAGCCGAGGGATGGCAACACCCACCATAGGCTGGGCCCTCTCCCATTGATCGCTAATTGAGAAAACGCCTTACGGCTGGATCTCTTCGAGACATTTCCTCAACTGAGGCTCCTGCCTCTGATGACTCGTGTCAAACTGACACACAAAGCCAGTACAGGCAGTGCAGATCAGTATGCCTTCTTAATGAAAACTGTTCACTGACCCTGAAATTTTGACATTTTAAGTAACACTAAGCATAGTGTGACTGAATGTGTGCATGCAGTTGTGTGCACCCTTGAATGTCCTGTACTGGTTTTCCAAATTATTGATCTATCTTCCAGGCCAAGGCATTCAAGTATAGATAATTTAACATCAAAACTTTTAAGCTTATCCAGTTTTACCCAACTAATATCTTCCAAAGACTATATTAAAATTATCATAATGTTCTGAATTATTTAATGTGTGTTCCACTATTATGATTCTCTTTTGACAGTGTTCTTTAAAAGTCTATGCATTTTTCTTATTTTACTTTAGTTGTACTTTTATATTTTTGCATTCTTTACTGTTTGGAGAATTTGCTGTTATTTCAGTTCGTTACATTATAGTTTTAAATTTTTAGTACGTGTGTGTGTGTGTGTGTGTGTGTGTGTGTGTGTGTGTATGAGGGGTACATGCATGCCATGACACACATGGCAAAATCAGAGGACTGCCTTGCAGACTTGGTTTTCTCTTTCCATCTCTATGAAGGTCCTGGGGATTGCACTCTGATGATCAGGTTTTTGTGACGAGCACTTTTTCCCTATCATTCTAGTCCTGCTTTGCCAGTTTTGATCTTGTTCTTCGCTCTACACCTGTGGGACTGGCCAGGAGTTGTAGAGTTGGTGGCTAAAGCAGAAGTTTGAGGTGAATGGTAGTCAGTTCTGTGTGGCCTCTTCATCACAGAACTTCACTTCAATGACCTTGAGTATTTTCTTAACATCTCAGAAAAGTGAAAAACTTGCTAAGCTACTTGCATTAATTCAGGTTTTATTGCTGTGTAGAGAAACCAAGACCACACAACTCTTATAAATGGAAACATCCAATTGGTCCTGGCTCATAGTTCAGAGATTTATTCCATTATCACCATGGCAGGAAGCACAGCAGTGTGCAGGGAGACAGGGTGCTGGAAAGGTAACTGAGAGTTCTTCATCTGGATTGTCAGATAGCAGAGAGAGAGTGACACTGGGCCTGGCTTGAGTATCTGAAGCCTCAAATTCCACACACAGTGACATACTTCCTCCAACACGGCCACACCTGCTCAAACAAGGACATACCTCCAAAAATGCCACTCTCTATGAGTCAATGGGGGGCATTTCATTCAAGCCACCACATTACCAAACCTTAACTTACTTTAACATACAATGAGGTTTAGGATAACATTTAGTGTCTTTGTTTAAATTTTTAAAATGTGTGTCAGTTTCATGTGTCAAAGACATGGCATGATACTTGGCATCTTACTGACACTAAATATCAGTTCTTTGCTGTTGTAATCCTGATTCTGAGAGTGTGGGGTCATGTAGAAAGATCCTTTCTGAACTCTGATGGAACTCATACACCACCATGTTATGAAGCAATACAAGAACCAATTGCTTTATGTTCTTATAGGCCAGATTTCTGAAGTGGAAGCCATGATGACAACCAGACCATAGTATCATGGAAGCATCAGTGGAGTGAAAACAAAAACCAAAATTAGTGTGGTTCTGGAGTCAGACCACAGCTCACATCTGTTGAAGTCCTTCAGTTGCTTTGGGCTGTTTGTACTCGTCAAATACAGAAATGACTCTCTTTCAAAACAAGGTAAAAGTATTCCTTTAAACAAGCAACCAGTGGGTATTTGAGAGTCCTGAGAACGTTCATCATCTGAAGCAAAATTCTGTAAAATTTAAATTCTACTCCATAGCTCTTGGCTTCTCAGAAATCCTCCAATTTCTCTATGCGCCACCGTTTCTCTAAAGGATTAGAGATGCTAAAACTTTTGCCTGTAAAAGGTCATAAGTTTTCAGGAAAAAGGGTGTTGTTGGCTTGTTTGGAATCTCTCCTGGGGTGACTTTAAATGGTGGCAGCAAGAGAAGGTTAGTCATCCAACGATTTGAGGCAGGTTCAGTGGACAAGTGATGCTGAGACTCCAGGTACAATTCTTGGGCTCTGATTGTCACCTTTTGTGAACCAAGTCTCCCCTGAAAATTCACAAGTTTTAGAATTACAATAAAGAAATGCAAAGTTTTATCCTCCTAACAAAGATGAACATCTTAGTGTGAGTTTATTTTCTTTTTTGAACAAAAGACTGGTCAGAACTTATAAATTTCATTTTTCCCATAAAAAAAATGGAGTGGTGTACATTGTATGGTGAAGATGAAGGTCTTTGTGGTTGTCAAATGAAGGACCTTCAAGTTTCTGAAGCCTTTTCAGCTCTGTTTTCTTGTTTGTTAAATGGAGGTAATGTTCATAACATTAAAGGAAGCAATATAACTGATTGTCTGTAGGTAGGTGTGTTGTAAGAAGGGGAGTGGCTGTGTCCCACTGCTGAGTAGTGGGGCCTTTCCCCCCCCCCCCGGCACCTGGCTCCTAGCAACCAGCCTTCAGCTGCCGGCCTGCTCAGCCACCGGTTGCTTGTACCTGAAATGACCACATGAGAACTGTATTCATTTAAACTCTGCCTGGCCCATTATCATTAGCCTTTTCTTGGATAACTCTCACATCTTATTTTAACCCATTCTTTATAGTCTGTAAGTCACCACGAGGTAGTGGGCTTACCGGGAAGATACAGCATGTCTGACCCTGGCAGCTTCATAGCGGTTCTCTCCCTGACTCTGTCTTCTTCCCAGCATCCTGTTCTCTTTTTCCCGCCTATCTAAGTCCTGCCCTATCAAATGGCCAAGGCAGCTTCTTTATTAACCAATGCAAGTAATACAAAATACAGGAGAACACTCCCATATCATAGGTGCATGACACTAATCTTCAAGTGTTGGTTAGCTGTGAACTGTTAATAAGAGTAAAGACAAAAGAGAAAAACAAAATGAATGAAAAAATATAGCTGTCACCATTTGGTTTTTAGTAAATGTCTACAGCTAGCATTAACATTTACATAGCCCAAAAACTTTTAACATTTATAGATTTAAGAATATTGGGCACAAGAAGCAGAGGCAGATGGATCTCAGTGAGTTCGAGGCCAGCTGATCTACAGGTCAAGTTCCAGGATAGCCAGAAGTACATAGGAAAATCTCTGTCTCTAAAAACAAAAGCATAAAATCAACAAAACAAACAAGCAAACAAACAAAACAAGAAACACAAGCACATCGCATTGCAATGGGCAGCATTGTTGAGCTGCTCCTGGGTGCAGGAGAGCTGGTCCCTCCCCTCACTGGGGCAGTGCTGGAGGTGTGGGTGAGGGAGAGTTGGCCCTGATGAAGTGAGCAAGGGAGAGCTGGTTCTGCCTCTTGCCAGCTGCCACAGGCAGGAGAGCCTTGTCCACCCCACACCTAAGGCAAAGCAGGAGAACTGGCCTTGGTGGCAGAGGTGCAGGAGAGCCGACAGGTGGACTGACCAACTCAGCAGCCACCCAGGCCCAGTTCCAGGGCTTTGAATTGATCTACCCCCAGCATCTACCCCATCCATGAAGTGCTGAGGTGTGTGAAGGGGCTGGTCCTGCAGGATCCCCATGATACAGGGCAACAGCAGGAGATACAAGAGGAATCTGTGTGAGTATCTATTATCTACAGTGCAGCAGAAGCCAGAGGGCCCAAACCAGACCAATGACACATTGCACTGGACTTTTGCAAGTAAAACTGTTTGGGACAGAAGGGTATGTGTGTGACACACCATGACATACTGCAGCTTCCAAGGTGTTTTTGTTTTCAATCCTTATTTTTTGTTTTGTTTTGTTTTGTTTGTTTGTTTTGTTTTCATTGGTGGGGGGAGGTTGCAAGGCCAGCCTGGTCTACAGAGCTAGTTCCAGAACAGCCAAGACTACACAGAGAAAAGCAACAGCAGCAACCACAAAGACAGAACAAAATAAAACAACAAAAAAAAGAAATGAAATATCATTAGTAAAACATCTAAACTTAATCACATTTTATTAAATGTAATCTTGTTTATTTTTGTAAGAAGACTTCACAGTTTGGCATAACACAGCATTGAAGAGCTTCTCTGTTAAGGGGAACGCTTAGGTAGCAGGCACTTGGAGTTGGGGGCAGTTATGACTCGCATTATTTTATCTGTGTGCCGAATCTCTTTTTGGATTACAAATCACTGAAGACAGACCTAGTCATCTGTACAGTGTTTGAGGAAGACATTTCCTCTCTTCTGTTTCCTATTTACAATTCCACTGGCTTCATAAAATGGTCAAATGCTATGGAGCCCTGAACAGACTACAGAGCTTTTAATAGAGCCGGTCATCGGCTCCCTTGAAGGTTAGTGCTCTCTCTCTCCAGAGAGGGCTCTCAGATAATAAGAGGGAAATGAATGCCAGTCGAGCACCTGTAATCAAATTACTCCTAATTCCCTCAACTCTTGTCAGATACCGAGCTTCTCCTATCGTCTCATAGGTGGGCATTTTACAGACTCCCCCGCGGTGTAATGCAGCTAGCTTCCCTTCTCACTTCCCTCTTGCTTCCCAGCCACCATCCATCACGACTGGGTAAATCCTGTCAGACGGAAAGACCCAGCCGCCATGCCAGCCTGGTCTACATCGCACCTGTCATTTCCCGGCACTCCGCGTGTGAGGGAAGGAGCCAGGAGAACGATAGTGGAATGGCTGCGGGCAACGTGCCCAGCAAGTCAGCAGGGTGGCCCTCCACTGTGGGTCTAGCAGTGTGTGACCGCTCCTGAAAAGAGTTGCAGCCCTCGCAGCCGCGACTTTGCAAAGAAGGACTGATCTATGCAAAAGCCTTGCAGCTTCAGATGCAGAGCGAGCCATCATTTTAGTTCAGACTCTCACAGACCCCACCTGTCACATGGAACCAAACAGAAACCGTACAAAGCTGGGAGCTTCAAAGGCTTTCAGCTGGGTTATAACTCATCCTGCTGAGAAGGCTGCAGAGGGAATTTGTGGAACGGGGTGAAGTGTTCCGTTTCATTTATATTGTTTCACTTGGGATCGGAGATGCATTCAGGATACAGCGACAGACATGCCTGGGATTTCACTGATTTTATTATGTTGTTTTAAACTTGCTTACGCTTTATGGTTTTTAGATTTGACTTTTACTAAACATACACCAGGCATAACACGTGGAAAACAATGGGGCTGTACAATTACTGAGGAATGCACGACCCTGAAGGTATTGCAGGGCTTTTTGTTTTGTTTTGTTTTTTAACTCCTAGTGAAATGAATTATTTTTCCTTTGGAAACCCTGTGGGCCAGGGCTACAGGGAAATGCTGAATCCATAAAAACAGTGTTGTTACAAAGGGCATAATTCTTCAGGTTTATTGTAGAACGACCTGCAATCAGTTATAGCAAATGATGGAGGTCTTGGAAATGTTGACCTCATTGGTGTGTTTGGCCAATAGAGGAAAACATCCCTTGCTAGAAATCTCTTTAACTTAGCTATAAATTGAGATCTTTCCCATTTTTGTCCAGTTTGCTAACTAAACCTATCATCTTGATGACTAAATATCAGATATGGTATTCCAGACCAAACCGATGAGAGAAATGACTAAATAGCTACTCTGTGCTATCTCTGTGCTTCTTGTGTTATAACTTTATATTTTTTGTAAGTATATGCCAATGCTGAAAGTATAGAGAGCTGGACAGATAGATGAGAGACTCTTCTCTACCGTGAGAGAAATGTACATTGTTTTACTACGCCTCCGTTCATGCTCACACAGACATTGTGGTATTAATAAGTGGTTTATTTTCTGTGGACCTTCCAGTAAGTCTTCAACAGGTAATTCTTAAAAGTGAGGCAATGCTCCCTTAGGTATTCGGATTGTCACTGTGTCTCCCACTGTTCATTACACTGTATTTCGCTGTGATGTGCACTTCTTGTTCCAAGGCTTGTCTTTGACCTCCGCTTCATTCTTCACATTGAAGAATTGAGGCTTTGTCATTTGGTTATAAAGAAAGACGTTGATGCTCTTGGTACGTTTAAAACTCCTGAGTAGCTACTGATGGGCAAATAGTCATTTTCTGTGTCTCTGGTGAACGTATTTTGTGGCTTTTACTACCTATGAGCTGGAGGGTGAGTATGAATATGCAAGACACAGCCTTTTCTCGAACTCTTGTTCTTCCCTCATGACATTGTTGTGTGCCAGTGCGTGTGATTCCTGGATCCGAGCCAGCCATCTGAGAACGACGAAAAGAATGAGCCCAAGGAAACTCAAACCCAAGGAAATTAAAAAGACACAAGAGGAGGAACTCTCGAGAACTGCTTACTCTTCCAGCTCTGGGATTACCCTACTTCCTGTGCCATGTGAGACAATACATGTATTTAATGTTCAACTGCTGTATGTTTGATGTTATGTAGACACGATACATTCACTCACATACTCTTCTTTGACGACATGGAAATTTCAAAATATAATGAAGGTCATGCCAATGAGCAAATCATTTCAGTGTTGAACCTGAAGGGTGTGTTTTGTATTTAATCACTTGGTATCAGTGTAAAAGTTGGTACCATTTTCTTGCCATGAGCCTTTTCTTCCTAGGCTGTATGAATGGCAAATAACAAGATAGACCGTATTTATTATTGTGTCTGTGTTTTCTGCTTCCAGTTACACATGTACCACTTCCGCTATGTTTTCAGCTTCTGTATCTTAAAGAATTGTGGATCCAGGTCTGCTGTTCCTCATCTAGCAGTAATGGGATGCTCCCAACTCCCCTGGATGAGAAACTGCATCCAGTGGAACAGAAATGATGACATCGCTTCCATGTTTGTCCACCAAACTGACTCTGGGTCCACGGAGAACGTTAGTGAACACCTTTCCCAGTCTGTGGAAGAGAACTCAGGCCTGAAGTTAGAGAAAGCGATAAAGATGCTGACTGATGAGGGTCCTGTGTCTACTGTTGAAAGGATATATTTAGGTGGACTTGAAATACCCTCGAGTCACTACGCTTTGAGACAAGGACTGATAAGTGAATGCTGGCTACTCAAATGAATCCAAACCTTAATCCCCAGACTTTCAAAAACTGTTACTTCACTTGACAAAAGAAACTGCAAACATAATTCAGATCATTAGCTTTCAAATAGAGAGATGATCCTGGATTTTATTTGTAGAACTGACTTCACCACACGAGTCCTTAAAGTAGAGAATTTCTCTGGTTGGGGTTAGGAAATTCATGAGGCAGACGAGATAAAGTAGGGAGAGCGTAAGTACATGACAGATTCAAGACATCGTGCTTGAGATACAGCTGCTGTGCTGCTCACACAAGAGCGGGAGGGAAAGGCCTCTAGGAGCCAGGGTACCACCTCATTAACTGCCAGTCTGTTACTTTGGGCCAGCTGCTCGGGCACAGTATCTTATTCAATGTCTGAAGTAGGCACAAGGGCAGCAGCATTAACTTGCCCATGTCGGTGAATCTGTATGTGGTCAGGTCCTATCATAGACATCTACCTCTGGCTGGGTGGGAGGACACATGTGTAGTCCAAGGAGTAGGATGTGTCATCAGGTAGGTGAAGATGGATAACCACATTTTACTGTAGACAGTTTGCCTGCTGTGATTTTCTGGGTTGGGAATTTGACATTTAGCCATATTCTATCCTCATTGGTTTAGCTTTATAGTTAGCTAAGTGTTGTTCTCGGTGGTCCAGCCTCAGGACGTGTGTTTGAGAGAGGAACGTGCTAACCACACTCACTGTCTGCTTGCTTCCCTGTTAGCTTTGGGTCACTTGTATGCCGCCCTGTGCTGTTCTATTTTTAATCTTTCAATGAACTGGAAATGGGTGGCAAATAAATAACAAACAGCTTGGAATTTTTGCAGTCCAGGTCTTGGAGTCCATCCCTCCCCCCTTTGAAAATCTGCCTCCTGTCTGAATCCCTGAACTGAGCTGACTACTTCAACTGTGGACAAAGGAGCTTGCTACAGGGGTGACTAAGCCTATGAACAGGTCAGGGGCAAGTTAATTAAAAAAGACTCGCCGTGCCTCAGCAGGTGAGAGGCCCAAGGCAAAGGTTAGTGACCAGGGAATGGGCAAAGCAGAAGAAGATGGAATCTCTCATTTGGTGACTTGAAGGAAGATTTTAAACACAGAACTCAGGTGTACCAAGGGAAATTTGAGAAATTGTATTTATAACCCAAAGCTGAAATAAAATAAAGGAAATATTTGGGGGAAAAAACCAAGCTATGTCAGGTTAGATTAAAACAAGGTGTATCCAAGCAGTGCCTATAGCCTGGGCCTGAAATCTGTGTTTTCATATCAGACACTCACAACGACATGTCGCCTCTATGTGACTACTTCATCTCTCCAGGAGAAGTTAGAATTTCTTCATAAATCACAAAAATAATCTGATAAAATGGGCGCCTCTTGGCATAGGGCCTGAGGCACACAAAGTCCTATTATAGGACTGAGTGTTCTGGGGACTGGGAAATCACCTCCCGAGTTAGGCAAGCCTTTCTGGAAAATATGCAGGGTCTGAGTGACCTAAACCTTCTGAATTAAGCTTTCAGTGCACGAAGTGTTTTGTATCCTAGCCCACTTGGGTTGGGCTCTAGTGTCTTCATGAGGATTTTCTGTTGCTATAAAAAGACATCCATGACCATGGCAACTCTTATAAGGAAAATATTTAATTAAGGGAGTGTCCTGACCGTTTCAGAGGCTCAGTCCATTATTGTCATGGCTGGGAGCATGGTGACATGCAGGCAGATGTTGCTGGAGGAATAGCTGAGAATCCCAGCGAGATCCTGAATATCACACGCAAGATGAGTCAGCCAAGGGCTCCCAAGCACATTCTCCAGCTCCCAGAACTGCCTCCAAACTTCAGGCTTACACTCGCTCACACATGCTGCGTACCCAGCCTCCTGTGCAACCTGACTGCATTCCACATAAGTTGCATCCAAACTTCAGACCCTAACCAGTCCACTCATCCTGTGTTCTGCCCCAACCTGCTTTGTTCGTAACAGACACAGAATTAACAAAAGAAACCCTAATACCCCGACCTCATTAAAAAAAATACAAAAGATCAAGGCAGTATCCCTGCCTTTAAATTCAACAGTCCTATAAACTGTTGACTAATGATAATTACCTAGATGAACCACAGGGCACAGAATTTAAAAGAACAATCCTAAACTTCATCAAAGAATTGAACGACTTTAAACAAGACACAAAGAAACATTGAATGACCTTAAAGTGAATGAACTTACTTAAAAAGTTTCAGTGCCCAAGATAATACAAACATAAGGCTGATAGAAATGTGGTAATCCAGAGTTCAGAAACAGAATTCAATAAAGGGACACAGAAACATCAAAGAGAACTTAAGCAGACATGAAGATGTAATTGAAAAACTGGCTAACCCAACTAGAAAACTCCAGGGAAAGCCTAACAACAAGTAGAGTGGATTCAGAAGAAGATAGAATATTAGGACTCAAAGATCTAGATGAAATAAGAGAAGAATATATCACTATATAAATACATACAAGTATGTATGTGTGTACATATATGTGTGAAGAATATATATACAATCATATGTATATATACATATATGTGTAAAGTATATATATATATACACACACACATATGTATATACATACATATACGTGAAAAGAAATTCAGGGAATGATGAGTACCATGAAAGAAACTAAACCTTCAAATTACAGGAATAGATGAGGGAGATAGACAAAATCTTAAACAATATCATAGAAAAAAAGCTCCAAACTAAGGGAAAGCATTCTAAAATATACAAGAACATCAAACACCAAATAAGATAGACCAAAAAGAAACTCTCCACAGCATATTATGACTTAAACACTAGAATTCACAATAACCTCAAAGATAATAAGGCATCTAGGAATAAACTCCAAGAAGGAGATGAAAGACCTCTACACTAAAAACTTTAAATCTCTGGACCAAGTAAATAGAAAGAGGTACCATACTCATTAAATAATAGAATAATTAGGTGAAAATGACCATTCT
Organism: Dicrostonyx torquatus; assembly: GCA_028555095.1. Classification (NCBI taxonomy): domain Eukaryota; kingdom Metazoa; phylum Chordata; class Mammalia; order Rodentia; family Cricetidae; genus Dicrostonyx; species Dicrostonyx torquatus. Next base: position 4,008,890 of record JAQHUG010000078.1, read on the forward strand.
ACCAAAAGTCATTTACAAATTCAATGAAATCCCAATCAAAATACCCATCTCATTCTTCATATAAATAGAATTTTAAAAGCTAGTCGTAAAATACATATAAAGCCACACACACACAAAAAAAAATCCCAAGTAGCCAAAACAGTCTTGAGTAGAAAGAACAAGGGTGGAAGGTTTACCATTACTTACCTCAAGATATATTGCAGAGCTCTTGTAATAGAAACAATATGGTACTGGTAAGAAAACAAAAATGTTACCAAAGGAACAAGACAGAAGACCTAACATTAATACTCTTAATTTCAGCCAGTTATTGGTTTACAAAGTGCCAAAACTCTATCTGGAGAAAGGAGAGCATCTCTAACAGCTGGTGCTAGGATAACGGAATGCCTACATGTCCAAGAATGAAATTAGACCTGTTTGTTACCTAGTACGAAGATTGACCCCAAATGGACCAAAGACCTAAAAGTGAAACCTGGAAGAGCGAAGCTGCTGGAAGAAAGCACAGGTCGTGTTCCACCAGCTACAAGTCTAAGAAAGGACTTCTCCATAGGACCGTAACTGCCCAGTCATTGAAAGCAATGATGAACACAAGTGACCTCAAAAAACTAAAAAAATCTCTGCACAGCTAAAGATACAGGTAATTGAACGAAGAGGGAGCCTACAAATGGGAGACAATCTTTACTAGCTAGAGACCTGACAGAGATCAATATCCAGAACACATACAAAACTCAGAGCACAAGGAGTCAAAAAAGAAAATAAATAAACAAAAAACTCACCACCACCACCACCACCACCAAACAAAACCAAAAAAATGATTCTTTCAAAAGTCATTCAATTGATAAACAAAGGATGAAAATGCAGATATATATTTACACATACACACATTCAAATATACACACATACTCTTAACCATCTACATAAAATTCTATAACATACAAATATCAATATGTATTTTTCCATTGAACATATTAAAAGAAATAATTTAACATTAATTTGTTTATTTTATTTATATTATTTATTTCATTGATTAAATAAATATTAATTAGTATGTATACACAGTATATGTATATATACATAAATACACACATATATATATTTAAATAAAAAATTACCATCTGGACTGACAACACTACCTCCAAGATCCACAGACTACTGGACAAATATCCTAACACCAGGCATGAAAGACCTTTTTTTCAGTTGTTGGTTAGGGTTGTCCCAGAACTTCCGACACAGGCTATTGCTTCTGCCCCAAATTGTTTATCCAATACCAAATGGTTAGCCCTGAAGTCATATACAGGTTGTGTGTGTGTGTCTGTGTGTGCATACACATAGGTATATATAATTTGTACTTATCTGTATATTTACATATATACGTAACAGTAATTAAAGAAGTAGAGGCTGTGGATTTGAAAGAAAGCTAGAGGGGGTCCATGCAGAAGTCTGAGGGAGGAAAGAGAAGGGGAAAATGTAACTACATTTTAATTTTAAAAATTAAAAATGTATTTTTAAAAAGATTTAGAAGATTCAATATTACTTTCACTAGAAAAATAATAGTTTTCTGTCACGATGTTGATTAACTTAGCAATAGATTCCATCTTGGATATATATTATCCCTTAAAAATTTAGAGGTAGATTTGGGGTGAGGGGAATAAGGAAGCAGAGGGAGGACTGAGCTCAAGATTTATGAATAATCTTTTTTCTTTTCTTTTGTCCCAGCTTATGCTGGTATAGCAGCATTAAAAAAGCTGCTTCTACTGTTTTCCTGTGATTATATTCCATCAGACATGGTGTGGGACCATAAGAAACAGTCAAAACAAAACTCAGTGAACATTATTATGGTATTAAGCACGAAAGCATTAGATGGGAGAAAAAGCACTTTGCCATTTTCCTTTCCTAATAGTATAATACATTGGTTGCAATTAGGAAATTATTTTCTAATTCCCTTTTAATCAACTGCTATGTGATATTTACAGCAGCTTTGAAAAGGCAAGGCTGTGGCCCTGCTGAGGCTTGAGCTTCCTTCTCTGTGCAGCGAAGAGCCTTTTGAAGTTCCGAAAGCCAAGACCTTCCCAGATGAAGGCTATATCTGTGGCTCACGTGTCTCAGCCAATCCTTTGTTTTCAGACCTAGCCACCTTTCAGTTCATCATCAGAACAATTCACAGTGCACGACATAAGGACAAAAATAGGGAGGAAATGCTTGTCAGATCCTTCACGGGCTACCTTGAATTTCCCAGTCACACACATGTGGACAAAAACATGCCCTTCAAATTGCCTCTAATTTAGCTCTTGAAATCATCTCAGCTGATGATAGAACAGGGCAGTTTGTCTATCCGGGCTATCTCAATCATTTCAATAATGCATTTAAATTGGATCAATTCTGAATTGTAAAGGGATATTTTGGAATTCATATTTAGTGACCCGATTCAGCTCACTCTTCTTCCTTTTGTGAAAAGCAGACTCAAGTCCCCAAAGGAGGAAGAATACTTGTATGCCCTCGCTCTCCAGGGAGGAGGTGCTGATTCTAGTCACTCTCCAGACCCCCAAATAGCAGAAGAGAACTAAGTCATCTCTTTTAGTTCCGATTTTCCTAGCGTGATTCCCACTCCTAAAGTCTGAGATTCACACATATGTTTGCCTCAATGTTTCAAAATCATATCCTATTAAAGGCAACATATGAATTTCTTTTCCAATCACAGGACAGAAATATCTGACTGCAGTCACCTAAAGGGTTATTTTGGGTCACAGTCTCAGAGACTTCAGTCTGTGGTTACTTCCCATGCATGGGGGAAGATACGACAGTGGGAGAATGAGGTAAAGGCTCTCATTAATTGGCACCTTACCCATTCTAGAACTTTGTGAGATATGGCGTCCTTAAGGACTGAGGTATTTTCACACACACACAGCACGCACGATGTCTCGGGGTCTCCCGATCCACATGCAACAGCTGTAGATCTGTAGTCTAGAAACACATTAACCCTACTGTCAAAAAGAGAACAACGTGGGATACTCCGAGTGAGACTACAGGTAGGCAGGTCTACAAGAACTGCCCAGAGCATCCAGAGAAGGACTTGATCTTACTACACCCTGTGTTCTTGGAGAAAATTTCTGTTTTCTCCACAAGCAGCCCAGTGCTCGCTCTACTGAAGCTCAGAGATTAATTAGGACCTAGAAGAATAATATGGCTGTCATCAGGGACTTAATAGAATGTGTAGGTGTTAATGACATGGTAACAGTATGGTAATATTCACAAATCAAAATATAAGTTATAAATATACATCATATATATATTTATATGTTTATGTTACAACTAAACCAATATGAACTATACATGGCTTATGCATGTAGTTGAAGTAATTATTCCAATCAGAGTCTTTCATAAATATAAGTGAATGTATGATGTGGGAGGGTTCACCTGTATTTCTGTGTTTTGATTGGTTAAATAAAGAGCTGCCTGGCTTATAGACAGGTCAACCCTTAGGTGGGCGGAGTAGACAGAACGGAAGTTCTGGGAGGAGAAGAAAGGAAGGAGGAGACGCCATGAATCACCATCGCAGATGGATGCAGGTTAGACCTTGACTTTTATAATGGGTTAGCTTAATTATGAGAGCTAGCCAAGAAAAGGCTAGTGATAATAAGCCAGGCAGAGTTTAAATGAATCCAGTTTGTCACATGGTTATTTCGGGTGCAGCCAGCCGATGTGAGCTACTTTCCTTACAGCAAGGGTTTATGTGTTTGTTTTATAAGAAGCAGATAATATATACTTGTATGAAAATGTCTTTATGAAACCTATTACTATGTACAACGGATATGATATATGCCCAATAATAAATGTGCTTTGTGAGCTGTATTCAGAGGCAGTTGTACTGTCTCACCTTTGTTGTGTGCAAGCGTCTAGAGGCAAAACATAAATTACAAGCCTTGCTGTGTTCCCATAAAAACATTATCGGCAAACCTGGGAAACTGAATTTGGCACAAGAATTATTAGATACAGATTCTTGAGCTGAGTTGGAAGGCAATCTTTTCCTCGGTTTTGTCCCACTGAAGCAAAATAGATTCCAAATGCATTTGGGGATAAAATGCGCTTTTGATGGGTATGGATGGGGGTGTTGCCAGGGCATTAGCTTGGGGAGGAAGGCCTTCCCATGGAGTGGGCATCACCATTCAATGATTGCCTATATTTGAAGAGTTCTGAGGGAAAACCATTGTGAGGCTACCCTCACATGGTCTGTGCAAGAAAGTATATGTAATAATAACTGCTTTTGCCACCAGACTCCACCTTCTTCAGACTTCCTATGTGGATTCAGCCACAGTGTTTCTCCAGGAAACATCTAGAGTTTCAGTGTGGGACTGCGCTGGCTGACCCATCCATAGTCTTCTGGAAGGACAAGGTAGTTACTGCATCCTCTGCTTTACTCTTACCATTACAGTATGCAGATGGCCACCTTTGGAATGCTCACCCCTTGACTCATAAGCCAATATAATCTATCACCATTTGCAATATGTACACATTCCGTTGAACCCGCTCTTTTAGAAAACCCCATTTAATACAATGCCAACTAACAATATTTTCCAGTGGTGAAGGCTAAGGTGCATCTTCCTTTCCATTCTGTAGGTAACACACCAAATATCATCTTCAGCACACAAGATGCAGCTGAGTTCTTTTTCAGAACTTACCGAACTTTCTTCTACTCTGTACAGATGAGGACACATTTCTGTTCTTGGCAGATTTCTGTGGCCAAAGACAAACCTGTGACATATGGACCACCGCTCGTTGAAGAGGTAACAAACACACTGCTATTGAAAACACTCACATCCTCTCTGAAACAGGCCAGAGTCCAAACACAACATGCTATCGTTGAGTGTCTTCTAGAATTGATGTTTTCAGGTATGGACTTTGTAGATATTTGGAGATGGTTAACACCTAAGAACTTTTCAGAATAGTGTCATTTCCTGCTTCTTCTATGCTCCCATTTGGTTCCTCCTTCATACCAGATATAGTTATGCTAACTATATCTAAGGAAAGACTTGGGACCCTATTTGAATGCTCTTAAGCTTTGTTTCCTTAGTTCTTATTAACATTTCAGAGAGCACACACACAATACATTTCTAATGTATCTGTCCAAGAGACATATTGATTTGCAAAGGAAATAACAAACAATTGACTGTGTTGTCACACTGGACTTTCAGTAAGACTGAAACTGGCGAAGGACTGAAAGACACTGAAATGCAACATTTTATTCATGGGGGACATCAGCCCTCTCCACTTGAAGCAACATGAAAAGTTCCCTATTTTCTTCATTGTGATCCAAATTAAAGCAAAGTTTAATTAAAGTTTCATTAAAGGGAGATCTTTTGTAGTCCCGGGTAGCATCTTTTTCTTTGGGCCAAAAATGGCATGCTTTCATCTTGAGTTTTTAATGTTGCACGGAGGGAAGAAAGAGAATAGATGCACCATTAATGAAGCATGAGGCAGCTCAGCCAAGAGCATAAAACTCCAGGTGTTCCTCCAGTTCTCACCAAGGCTGAATGCTCTGCCCTGAGTCACCTAAAAGCTCTTCTGACAGGCAAGTTTCCTAACGTGCTGCCATTGTGGTACTTCATATGGGGTTCTGTCCCTTTATCCAGGCTTCCCATGGCATCCTCAGTTCTTTAGCTATTGTTCTTGCACATCAATATTTTGATACCCATTCTTTTCCCATATCTTGCTTGCTTGTTAGTTTCTGCATCACACTCCTCCTGACTGCCGCCCTCTTCTTTTGTAAATAACCATACCTTGCTCTTATCGCCCATCCCTTAAAACATCAAACATCTCTTCTCCTTGGGAAGAAGTGGCACATTCTCTTTATGAAGACATGGGACACGCGTTTGTTCAGTTTTCTCCATGGCCTCAGGCAGTATGGCATTACCACCTGACAATGAATTTCAGAATTGCTTCCAGAACTTGGAGCAGAACATGTGGAGCATCAATAAAGAAGAGGACAACTGAAAAACTATTTTCTTAGCTGAGATTCCCTGAGAAAGACGCTTTGAAGGAGAAATGTGCATCAAGGAGACTGCATAGGAGTTGTCTAAGGAAGAACATTTAGGAGAGTACAAGAAGCCAAGGTTGGACAGATCAGCCTTGAAAATATAGGTGAAACTGAGACTTCAAATGATCTGCAAGAAACTCTGGCACCAAGACATCCTTTAGCTAACTAGTCAACCAGGGCCAGCAGAGTCCTTTTCACAGTCATGTCTCCTGAGGAAGAACAATTCCTAGTTCTGCCCTCACTACTTGATTAGACTGTCAACTTTAAGATCCCTCCACCTCCATATATAAGTTTACATATATATAAACTTATAACATAGGTTGAATTTGGTATTTGATCCAGCTAGGGTCATGGGAATCCCATAAGAAGGAAAGAGGCTTTCCCCAAGGAAGCAGTAAGAACTAGTCATGATGTGTTTGAAAGGAATAGGTTCTAAGTCCTTGGTTCCTATGCCAAATTGTGAAATTGGATACAAGAAAATTTATATGAGAGCATTCCCTTGAAATATAGAGGATTTAATACTCTGGGAGAGACCCTGGGAAATGACTTAACCACTAACTAGAGCTACTCCTGAAAGCATGGCAGAAAGATGGCTCTCATCTGTATGGCAGAATCCTTTTAACAGGACAGAAAGGAATTGAAAACCTCAAAGACAGTCATGCTAGAATAGACTCATAAGTCTGCATGGCGCCCCAAGTGACGGCTCATGGAGAGGTCATCAGGAATGAGCTTGTCAGAGAGGCACAAATGGCATTACAAAGCTCAGCGGTGGCCCCTTTCTGTTCTACAGGACAGACAGGAGGAAAGTCCACTGTAGAACAAATTAGAATCCGAAATAATGAGGGCAGTGCATAGATGCAGGGAGCCAGGTATGCACACCGTACAGTGTAATAATCGTACTAACTGTGAGATGTTCTTGCAGTAGAGTATTATAGAGATGCAGTCTTAATGACAAAGTTCTGGGTAGATGATATATCATGACTCAGCTGAAAATAGTAGGGATGGATGACCCAAAAGTTGATGTTTCTTATCTGATTCAAAAATTTCTCATCTAATTTCTAACTCAAGCCATTTTTTTCCAGACAGGGTCAGAGAAACAAACCTGAGATAATTTAGTAACCTTACATCAGAATTCTCGTCAGTCTTTTTTGAAAGAGACACACCTTCATTTTCTCAGGTACAGCAATGAGGGGGAAATTTGCAAAAATATCCATGGATATGGGCATAAGATTTAGGCAGAAAATGTTCACCGGCATCTTAAAATAAGTTGTCATCAGTGCTGGTACAAGATGCCTTAAGGTACTTTTGCCAAACCCCAGGAGTAGAATAATGTCTCATGCCCTGTGCAGCTGGAGCAAGGTCGTGATATTTGCAACAGAGCCTGGCCTGGCATTTGAGAAATAGCTACTGGCCCGCTACTGGGCTTTATCAGTGACACAGTGCTTGACTGTGGAACATCAAGTGACCGTTCACCAAAACGGCAGATGGTCATCATGAACTGGACAAGCAGTATCAAAACTGGGCCTGAACAGAATGCTTAGAGGGCCAGAACAACCTACAGGAAGAGGTGACTCAGGAGAATTGTCTTCTGTGCAAATAACAGAATAAGTTCAAATTGACAGTCAGCTATTTTTAAAAAAGAGAAATGCTGGGTTTGGCAGCCAAGCTTAGCATACTCCAGCACCAGGATTGGCAGGGATGGCTGAACCTCACAAGGTTAAGAGCATGAGGAAGGCCACCATCAAACAAAAGAGCCCCAGTAGCCTCAAACAAAGTCCAGAATGGCTAAAAGAAGAGCTGCTGCTTGAGAGATTGGTTCTTGGAATATCTAGTGACCAAATCGCATTCTAATGCCCACCCCAATCCAGGCACACCAACCATGCCACACCAATAAGCTTCCATGAACTTGGCTGTTTTGTTGACGTCCTGGGAAACGACACAGGTCTGGAACTCGCATGTGGCCACCTGGAGAGCGGAGCTGCTGCAGGAAAGCTGCTTCTTTGGGGCCTCCGTGCTCTGGAGGGAGCAGACACAGGTCGGACGAGACCTCTGCTACAGGAGCAGACCAGAACTGGAGAAGAGAACATTGCCCTGGTGGTCTGCATTTTTCAGTCTGCGTCCGTCCTCCTGCAGCCCTGGCTCAGCCCACAGCGCTCTCACGGCTCAAGAAGACAGACTCTAACGTTCAATAATTCTTCAATTATTTTATATGCCATGCTAATCAAGGCAAAGTGTGAGCTCCATGTATCCTCTGCTTAGTTTGTCAGTTATCTCCTCAGCCTACATTCCCCTCCTCCCCATTTCTGTGGTCTTGACTTTGGCCTCTGCTTAAGCCTTCCTGCCCCTCTGGCCCAGTAACAATGGCACTGGAACTTAACCTAGCAGGTTCACCACTAAGTGTCTCCGTAAAGTGTCCCACAAGATTAGACTGGGGAAAATGAGTCCCACAGTATTTGACTAGGGATTTTCTATAAAAATAAATTCAGGAAAAACATTGTGCCCATCTTATAGCTTTAAATTTTTAAAATGATGTTTGAGATGAATCCCGAATGGCAGATAGCAATTTTCTAAATGAAGAAAATGTCTAAGGGCTTTCAAAACAGAGGATAACTAGAAGAAAACCCAGGAAGGTTAAAAAAAAAAAAAACCTCAAGTATCTGGACATTATTTAAGCATCTGATCAATGTAAAATGAGAAATACATGAGTGAACAGCCATAGAACAATTTTCTAAGCAAAACTATAAACATATTTGGTCAGTTTGGGGCTCATTGCTACATCAATTTAAAGTCATAGATGGCTTCTATCCTTGTTGCATAGGAAAGCAATAAGAGAGTGTGCTATCAATGTGGTTATGGAATTGGCCTGGTACCAGAGTTGTGGAATAGGAATCGGGGGCGGATGGAGGTGGGGCTTGTTAGTAGGATGTTATAATGATTAAAATGAGAGATAATCACAAGGCCCAGTAATGGAAACACAACGGAGATCATTTCATCCCAAGTGGAATGTTGCCGTCCTCCTTAACTCATCTTCATTTCTGATTTCCCACTAAGATACAAAAGATAGAGGAAGAAGCAAATGGACAATAAAATCAAGACTAAGATGAGAACATCCACTTCCTGAAGACCAAGGGCCCTTTTACTAATCATGAAGCTTTGAGAGGTAGGTTAAGAAAAAAATAGATTAAACAAAAAATAAGTTGTTGATCTGTGTTTGTCTCATGCAATGGAGCAACCCTCCATTTCCAGAACCATGAGGAAGCCCTGCTTTTGTTCGTTCATTTTGTTTTTTAAATCCATATGCCCCCTAGCCTTTCTAAATCCCTAGTGACAATACTAATGCAGAAATCAAGACTACCTCATGTTCTTTCATTCATTGACGTTCTGACTTTCGAAGTAGTTTTTTTCTCTTATGCTGAGATTTTTCAGTATTTCTAAATTACTTGAAATCTGCAGAGTGCAAAAAGCAAACAGTGACATTAGAAATAATGTCAGGCTACAGGAGGGGTTCTCACCCTGTGGGTCATGACCCCTTTGGGGGTCGAATGACCCTTTCACGGGAGTCACATATCAGACATCCTGCATATCAAATATTTTCATCATGATCCTTAACAATAGTGAAACTACAGTTACGAAATAGCAATGAAAATGATCTTACAGTTTTGGGGGAGTCACCACAATATGAGGAAGGTGTATTAAAGGGTCACAGCATGAGGAAGGTTTGACATCACTGGATTCTAGCATCATTTTCAGTCAGTCTGTTTTGTGTTTCTCTAATGGAATGTATTGTTCCGAGAGCTGGAGAGGTACAGGGCTGCAGGCTTTCAGACTGTACAGTAACAAACTGAAAGTGGTAGGTATCAAAGGAGCAGGAAAGGACTGAGTAAGTCCTATGACGAATGCAGGACAGAGATTGCCAACTCACTCCAGGATAAGGCCATTCAGCCACCCGTGGTGAGGGCAGGATTCTCAGAGTGCAGTAGTCGTTTAAGGCCCCATCTCTCAGAACTGGTTAGTATACCGAGGATTAATCACCAACTCATAAACCTGGGAGTACATATTCAAACCACAGTACACTGCTGGAATCTTGGGTTTCCATAAATAATTTACCGTGGAATGAGGCCAAGTACGCAATTTCAATAGGCTGATTGGCATTCTCTATGTATAGGCTGCGAGTGAGCAAGAGTAACATCCCAGGCCACTATGATGCAATGCATCACAGCTTGACCAGAGGCTCACTGCAAATGCTGCTTGGTAGCAGCAGCTTTCAACATGTCACAAGCTACGGGCCAGGGTTTGATAACTCTGGAAGTGTTAAGATATGAAAGTATCTAGTAGCAGGGTCAGGTGGGTCCCTGACACTCACTGGTTAGCCAGCCTAAGCATCTAAACAAGTGCCAGCCAATAAGAGACCTGATTTTAAAAGTGGGTGGTGGTGGTGTATGACTACTGAAGAATGACATATGAGATATAAGGTTTATCTGGTCTTCACTGCCTTCCTCTTTCCCTCTTTCCCTCCCTCTCTCTTTCTCTCCCTCCTCTCTCTCTCCCTCACTCCTTCCCCCTCTCCACTATCAACATATAGACAAACCCCATTTTATCCCCTTTTTATGCCTTTTAATGTCATGTAAGTAGTTAGAGGTCACCTGAAAGCAGCCTCTGTGTGCACGCCCGTAACCACTGAAATGCTTCTCCATGTTGAGGCCCTTCTGTTCTTCTATTACCTCCCAAACTCTTACCACCCAAGCTTTCACCTCATTGCATGATCAGTCATGGTCCAGTCATAGCCATGCTGCTGTTCAGCTGACATCTAGACTCCAGCACTCTACCTGACACAGTAGAGTACATGCCTTATTTGCTTACAGGAACACGGGTGAAGGGTTACTCCCAGGAGTGTGGGTAACTCAAGGGCTGTAGCTCTGAAGAACCCACCAAGGCCTGGGCCACAGCTCATGAAGGTCGCATCCCTCATGCCCCTTATACAACCTACAGTCGGCTCCATGATTCTCCCTGTAGACTGTTGCTTTTGTACACTTGGGGCAGGGCCTTGTGGCTCTAGCTCTCTGAGCTTCCTGAACTGTCTAAGCTTTCCTCTTCCAGGATGATTATTTTAGTAGGGAGGAATCAGCTGTGCAGTGCATCGTTACTACAGACTCATGCAGGTGTTCCTAACAATTGCACCCAAAGGCACTTCTGTTCATCATAGGCCATACTTGCCATTTATTGAAACAACAAAAAAAATCAGATTTGTGGGCTTGCTGGATCGCTTTTCCCAGTTATCAGGAGGAGCAGACTCGCCACTATGGCAGTGGGAGTAGAGAGCTATCTCTTCCCGGTACAGAGCCCGCTACCCCTGTAGAGAAGTTCAGCAGAACCACATAGAGACACACTAATGCATGGGGTTGGAGGTCACTTCTTCAAAGAACTGCAAATCAGGTGAACTGTTGCTGGGGGGAAGGCAAAAGGTGCAGAGAGGACAATGGAGGAAAGACATTATTAGTTCCAGCTGTGAGCTCCAAACACTTGTAGAAAGCACGATTGTGATGCTGAAGGCCTTTCCTTCACTGTGGCGACTCCATGCTCGCACAGTGGCTTCCACTTGCTTTCTTACCATCTTGGTTAAGAAGTTTACTAGATAATTAATATCAAATTTATGTCTTGGGTTAGTCTGTAACCAATTCTATATCAATATAGAAATAGAGAAAGCTTAAGGATATATAAATGGGCGAGAGTCTTCATTGTTCTTTGGAGATGATTAGAACTTGTGTGTGAAGCGGTACCACGGCGTTATTGATGAGGTGTCCATTCAAATACCGTGAACTGTGTAACCTAGGAGCAAAATATTTACTTTCCCCAGTAATCCAAGACCAGGGTAGCACTGCGGTCAGCTTCCAGTGAAGCTGATTGTGTTCCTGACAGAGGCAATCTTCACTGTGTCTTCACACTGCAGAGGTGAAGGATCTCCCTGGATTTTATCTTTCATAAACACACTAATTTCATTCACGATCTCTCTCCTTTTATGAGCTAATCCCCTCCCAGAGGCCTTTCTTCCTAAGGCTGTGTGGGAAGAGTGTGCTGTAGGAATTTGGGGAGGTAGTAAACATTGAGGCTGTGGCGTTTAAGAACAGAAAGTGGACTACAATAACATCAGCAGAGCCAAAGCATGCATCACAGTTGGCATCCATCATGTCTTCTGCTGGCCTCGTTCATTTGAGTGTCCTTCCTCAAATGCTTGGGCAGCTTCTCTCCCCACTAGTACCATGTCTCCAGGAAGCTGCAGATTTTTCCTGATTTCTTTTAGTCAGGAAGCTTCTTGCTACAACTACTGATTCATCAGTTGTACTAAATTAACTATTTTAACTATTTAATATGTTGGAACCATCTAGCATATTTCAATTGTGGTAAAAAAATAAAATCAAAGAGAAGGTTACTTGCCACTAGATCCTTAAGGAAGGATTATTCTTCTCAGGTAGAGGCTTTGGAGCTTCTGAGAGGAAAGATATAAACCCAAGAAGTGGGCCACACGGGGCCTTTACAGTGCATAGCACTAGGTAGCCTATACATCAGGGATGGGGGTGTTTGGCTGTACTTTCTCTTAAAAGCAAGGCAAACTTCTGTCAGATGTCAGATTGTCTTTCTCTGAATACAACTTCCAGTTCATAAGTGGAAATGTGCCACAGCTAATAGACAGACGTCTCCAAGCAGATGTGCAGTCTAGAGAGCTGTATTAAATTGCAGATTTTTCCTCTCGCGATGATAATTGTAGTGCGAAGAGCTTCCAAAGCTGTTCTCATTACATTTGCAGGAGTCCAAGGACTGTGAATGAGCATGCCTTCACTGTGAGCTTCACCAAGAACAAGTCTAGCATTTTGAATTCCCATGCAAAATAATCTTAAAGGCTCTTGGATGGGATAGAAATATGAATGCAATGTATCCTCCTCTCATTCACCGATCTGACAGGGCTTATCTGGAAGCTGCCTAAGAAACACTATCAAACATTTCAGAATACTTTAAGCATTCCCACTCATTTCTTAAGGCTGCTGCTCTATTGTTGCCCATTTTGAAAACGTTTCTATGGAATAGTGAATATTCACCTACTTATCATTGTTTTGATGTTTTGTTAGAATACCAGCATTCCTCCAGAAATACTTTAATAATATTCACACAATAATCTAAAATATAAACTGTGCAAAAGTCAGTTCTTCCCCTTACCAGTTAGCAGAGAAGGAACAGGCTTACAAAATCAGCTCTTGAGTTATCACTAAGACCAGTGTCAAAGATCTCCAGACAAAAATATTATTTGCAGTTAATCACAAAAATAATAACAATACCAGTAGACATGGAGCAAAAATTAGAATTTGTCTCTTTGTAAGAATGTAGGATTGGGCAGTGTTGGCATATGCCTTCAATCCCAGTCTTGGGAGATAGAGGCAAAAGGAGCTCTGTGAGCTCGAGGCCAGCCTGATCTACAGAATGAGTTCCAGGACAATCAGGGTTGTCTCAAAACAAACAAACAAACAAAAAGGACATAAGAAAAATAAAGTGGGTTCAGAATATATGTGCTGGTTTAGAAAACGGCATGCCGATAAGACAATAGCAAAATAAATCAAGTTAATCTACGATTTAGACCTAGTAAGTTGGGTTCCAAAGGTTTAACTTCACATTAATTGTCTCATTGTCCTCTTATTTTTCTTGTCCTCTGGCTTCTGAATTCACGTGTTGTTGTTAAAGTGTTAAAGGTTCTTGTTTTCCAGTTCTCTCTCTCTCTCTCTCTCTCTCTCTCTCTCTCTCTCTCTCTCTCTCTCTCTCTCTCTTTCTCTCTCTCTCTCTCTCTGCCCTTCCACTCTCTTCTCACCCATGACTGGCACTCTCTGTCTCCTCTAGTGAAACAATTTCACTCTGTGTTTTATACATTTTGTTTATTTGTTGTACATGATGATAGGCTACATCAAACATTTTCATACAACTGTATGTGACTTTGATGGTATTTATCCTCCACCAGCTTCTTCCTTCTCCCATTCCCTCCAGCCTCTTCCTATTGATTTCTGCTAGACAGTCTTGTTTCCATGCCCTGTATAATCACGTACATGTGTATGAATCTATACAAAATCCAGGATTCACAGGTGAGAAAAAAAAGCATGAGATATTTGCCTTTCTGAAGCGTTGAGCGATGTTTGAGTTGAACTCAAGATATGTGTTTAGACACATAGGGCTGGGGTTTCCATTCAACCCTTGGCTCTGAGAAATCCTGATGGATTTCTGAGAGTTTCCTGAGCTGTCTGATTGGCTCTCCCCCAGGGGCTCTCCCCCTTCCTGGTTCACATGGAAGTAGGGCAAGCATCATTAAGATGGGCATGCAGAGAAGAAGCAAAATCCCAGCTTGCAGTAGTGGGTTGCTGCAGTAGGGGTAAGAGCCAAACAGCTTGGCCTTACCATAACCCTTTTCTTTTTGAGTAACACTCCTTGCTTAACACAAATTTTATTTTTGCTTAATCACAATCTATGACAGCCCATATGGGACAACGCAACCTGTGAGCAACATTTGTTCGGATGGCTATAAAGTTACCTTAAAAAAAAAAAAAACAGACTTCTTTTGCCATCTCCTAGAATTACCTTAGATAATCACACTTTTTTCGCCATCTCCGAAATGTCCTAAGAAGGAAGCTAAGAAATTCAAGCAGAAGAATTCCCAAGAGAGCATCAGTTAAATATACTTTCCTTTTCTAAGACTAAGTATAGAGGAGTCTATAGGAAATAGCATGGTTTTTGTAATGAGTTATTTCATTCTTTTTTTCCCTGCTCTGTGTCTGTGAAAGCATCGGTTTCCACATGTCGGTAATGTATCTGTGTTTATTAGTCTGCTTGGGTCAGCCGTGATTTACAATGTTTATTTTCACAATAGCCATGCCCACTGCATGTTCCTGGGGCAGGAACTCAGGCAATGTTTCCCATTTGCTTTCAATCACTAACAGATGCACAGCAGACTGATCATGTCCCTTTCACCGGCCAAAGGGATTAGAGGAATTCTGAACCCTAAACCAAATGATTCCTCTGGGTCGCTTGACTTCACTTCTTGAACCTTGAGGATAAGAGTCTCGAGTAACAGTATCTGACTCTCATCTTGATGTTCAGCTCCGTTTCCTTTGCTTTTTTTTTCTTCTAAGATTCAAACTTTGTAAACTCATTGCTGTTTTAGATATTTATGCTGCATGTCAACTGATGCTAGAAGTACTATCAAATTCAAATTTCCATTAATACTTCAGACAGTTTTTTTTTTTTTACCAGACACTGCAGCATCGTGTAGCATAGAGGTAATTGTAGTCAAGAGGCTGACAGGGTAATGGGATGGTGGGGGAGTGGTGGGGGGACTCTGCAATTAGCCCTGGGTGATGCAAAGTCAAGAAATCTCCCCATGGTCTAGGCTTCCTATCACTAAACAATAGCTCTTAGACACCATAGCCATGACCTTCTCACCCCTGGTTGCTTGGTCTCAAACTCTACCATTCATTATGTTCCAGTTCCCAACCTGGCTGTATATGCTGGAATGTGTGTGCACACCCTCATGTCCATCCAGCTCCATAATGAGCCTGATTATATAGAAAGCGAGAGGGAAAAGAGTTCTGTGGAGAAAGACACGACAAAGCATCAACAAGAGAGAGTTTGAGCACACTGAACCTAGAAAATAGAAGAACTAAGGAAAGAGCAAAAGTAAGGGACAGCCTAGAAAACACCAAGGAAAATTATAAGAAAGAAAGAAATCCAATCCCTAGCCTGGCTTTCCCTTCACATTTTCTCCCAACCAGGAAATCCCAGTGTAGAGATTTTCTTATTGATTTATCTTTAACTTGAACCCTTTAACTGAACAGGAGCTCAGTTCTGGCCAAAAAAGAAAAAAATCTTGCAGAGGAGAGAACCCATTTTTTTGCTCTATGGTGTAACTGGTTAAATGCAGAAGGTGTTGGGTCTGAATAACTTGGATCATTTACAGTGGCCTTTTCCAAAATCATTTCACAATTGGGATTGTTCCTAAAGTTTCACAATTATCAAAAAAATAAGCTTTTGTAGTTTAGCAAGACCGGCATAACGGGTTTATCGATTATAGAACAGGCTCCTCTAGATGGATATAAAGTACCGCCAAGTCCTTTGAGTTTTAAGCTGTGGCCAGTAGTTCTCAGGCAAATATTTTTGTTTGATAATTGTTGAAGTTTAGGGCTAAGCATCTTGTCATTTGGCCAAACAAATTGGCCTTTTACTTTAAAAACTCTCTGTTTATAAAACAGCTACTAATAATAAATTTCCTATTTGTAACGAAGCTTACAGGTCACAGCCCATATCCCACAAGCCAGGATTGACCACCCACCCTTAAGAAAACAATTAAAAGAGCCAAATTAATATTGAGAAGCAGAAAGGGGGGATTTTTTTCAATGTGGCCACATTGAGAAAAGAGACAGATTCCAGAGACCTCCCCAGATTGATCATGGAGGGGGGTGGTCTTCATGTGAGGGTAGGGTTTAAACAGAAAACAAGAGCCATGTGCAACTAGGCCCACCACGGCCTCACCTCCAAGTATCTCCTACAAGGAGAGATAAAGTTTAAGATCTTCTGTCCGCTCTTCCTCTGGCACAACTTCTTCCTCTGGTAAGCTTCAGCCCTTCCTTCCCCCAGCAGGAGATTCCTGGTGAAATTCCAATTTCTTGGGTTCCATCCGTTGCATATTCTAGTAGCCAAAGAAGGGGAAACAAGTGTCTTTTTAGGATATCCTGAAAGATAGGTTATATATTCATTTGCTTTTAACTTCTTATGTGGGTACTCCTAATATATTGTTTGAGAGCCTAGAGCTATTTTGTAAGCTTTATTTCAAAAACAGTGTGTGTCTACATATAATTACTATAGTTTATGAGTACAAATTCATAGAATTGGTAAGTATTCCAAATTTCCAAAATTCTAACTATTTCTAATCAAGATTGTTATAGTTACCCAGAAGGCACTTCCTAAATTCCAGGCAACGGCTTATACAATGAAATATTATCTTTTGTATTCTTTTGTTTACTTTTTGAGGAAAACTCACTATTAAAAAAAAATTCTATGACATTTTCATCAGCAAGTATGCACCCTCACATCTGAGATCCAGTGTTTAACTTCCCTGCAGTCACTGAAGAATATCTCTTCCTCACTGAATTTATGTCAATTAATGCTGACCAGCTATTAACCTAGAACTCTGGGTCCCTCCACCAGTTCATGTATTCACTGTCATATTGAAGCTGGCTGAGAGTGTCGTATTTTTTTTCATAAACTCAAGATAATTCTTGTAAGCTTCAGGGAGTCAACTTAGATCTACATCTCACAGGTCTAATGGACTCCAGATTAGCACCTGTCAATCAACAGCCTAAGTCTCCCCACCTACCGCCTGTTCCTGAGGGTGGGATCTCTTTTACCTTTCCCTGGTGCTGTGGGATAATGTTCTTGTACACTGTAAAGATTTGTCACTCGTATTGGTTTATTAAAACACTGACTGACCAGTAGCCAGGCAGGAAGTATAGGGAGGGTGACCAGACTAGGAGAATTCTGGGACCAGGAAAGGCAGAGACGCAGTTGCCAACCAGATGCAGAGGAAGCAAGATCAGAATGCCTTCCTGAGAAAAGGTATCAAGCCACATGGCTAAACATAAGTAAAAAAAATATAGGTTAATTTAAGTTGTAAGAGCTAGTTAATAACAATCCTGAGCAATAGGCCAACAATTTATCATGAATATAAGCCTCTGTGTGTTTATTTGGGACTGAATGGCTGGGACAGGGTGGGCAGAAACTTCTGTCTATGCCCTGGTCTTGGGGCTCAGCTCCCTCTAAAATCCTTAACTTTATCTTCTTTCAGTATTCTGCCAGGTCCAGGTGTCCCCTCAAAATCTGCATCCTAGACAGCTTCAAAACAGCTACTCCCAGGTGATCCAACCTCACAGATGACCATAACTAAGTCTGCACTTTCCTGAGGGTAGATGGTCCCACAGAGTCTGGAGCCTGGACAGCAAGTAAAACAGCCAACTGTCCCAGGACTTGGCTAGCATCCCAGCTTTCTTGGGTCCCCCAAAGATGCTGATGCCCCCAGACAACAGGTAGCAGTCTAAAGAACACGGAGCCACCATTCCTATCTCACCAGCTATCCCTTCTTATTTCCTCACCTTTTTATAATAAACAAACGGGAGGAATGTTAGTTCCCACAGTTACATCACCACCTGTTGCAGGTGCCTTTCTATCCTCAGCTATGTAGCATGTGCACCCCTTAAAAGTGTCTGCCAGGCACAGCTCTCTCTCTTGTCTTTCTTGCCTCTTAGTCTTCTTCCCTGTTCTCTCTGTTTGTCATCTGTTTGTCTGCCTCTCAAGTCTCCACTTGTTTTTCTTTTGCTTTTTCCCTCTCCCCATCCCTCCTCCCTCAGTAAACCTCTTACACTAATTCTGTTGCCCATGGAATATTCACTTAGTGGTCTATCTTGGCAGGGCCCACAGAAAGGGATGCATTTTTAATCCTTTCGCTCTCCATTTCTCTGGCAAGTATGGCCACTTGATTTACCCAACCAGACACAGACTAAGCAGAAACAAAATGGTCTATTAAAACAGAAAGAATCTGCTTCCTGCTCTCTTGCCCTGTGCTTTTCTGTGCTTTTTCTTGGTAGTCTTACCAAGGCCAATTCTTTTCTTTACACCAAGGTTATTTTGTTTTAAATTTCGTGCTTCGATCACATACTAAATTTTATTTGAATGCCTTTGATGAGCAGCCCCAAAATGTGCATTGAAACGTTTTCTCCCAGAGGAAGGAAGGAGGGAGGCTTATTAGACTGTGATGTACACAACACAAGTCTGGAAAAGCTGGAACTAGTGAGATTCACAGGGCCGTTCCTCAGCTCTAGGAGGAGACTCTGACATGTGGAATTGTTTACAAGCCATGCAGGGAACTCCAGAGAGACAGCTTCCATGAGTCAGCACCCAAACAGGGGCAGGGTTTTTTCCGGGTTACAACCGCTTTTGAGTCTTCTACTCTTCTAAGTCACTCCTTTACCCAGACTCCTGTGAGCAGCCCTAACAATGAGTCCATTGGTTTGCCAGGTTGTACTATGGTAGAATCAACCAGTCGATCTGTATGGGGTGAGTAAGTACTTAATCATGTCTTTTCAAGTAAACACATACAACAGCTTTGAATAAAAATTTAATGTCTACAGTGAAATATCTTTGTGGACTCACTTAACCATTTGTGTGTGATATAGGAAGACATGAGCAAACACATTTGTGTCACATAGGGCACTGATAATAGAACAGAAAAATAACACCCAACTCTACCTTGGTAAAGTAGTGAGTTTTTTTGGGGATTGCTTATAGGAACATGGGTAGCTCAAAGGCTGTAGTTCTGAAGAGCCCACCCAGGCATGGACCACACAGCTCATGAAGGCCACAGCACTCATGTTCCCTACAGTTGGCTCCATGACTCTCCCTGTAGACTGCTGCTTTTGTATACTTGGGGTGGGGCCTGTGATTCTAACCCTCTGAGCTTCCTGAGCTATGTAAGCTTCAGTAACTCTGGCCTTCTGAGCTTCCATCTTCTTCCAGGATGAGTATTTCAATTGGAAGGATGTAATAGTTCAATACATCATCACTATGGACTCATGCAGACATTCCCAACAATTGCCGGCACACAGTATGTTCTCAAATAACATGAGCTACTCTTTTTGCATTTTGTCCCTATTTACATGATTCTTTCTATGGAGCATTTCTCATTTCAAAGAAAAAAAGCTATCTTTACTTTAGTCTGCTCCACCCACAGAGGAGTGAAAGAAAGGAGTGGCCTTCTGGTGGGATGCCCCAGTTCATTGGGGCATTTCAAACTGTGACAAATAATTTTGAACATTAATAGTGCTTTTATAACTTATTTGTGATTATTTCCCAAGAGAATGAAGAAATTGGAATTATTATCATTAGTGTGTGTGTATGTGTGTGTGTTCCATGCTGAACATGTATTGGTCTAGAGACAACCCTCAGGTGGTCTTCGTCTTTCTGCTTTGTTTTGAAGAAGCAACTCTATTGTCAGTTTATCCCTGCATATGGCCAAGATAGCAGGCTGCAAGTTTGCAGCTGACTCCCCTGTCTCTGCCCCCTATTTCTCCCGGAGTGCTAGGACAACACATGCCAACCTCATCCAGCTTTTTACATGAGTTTTGAGGACTGTGCTCAAGTCGTCAGCCTTGTGTAACAAGCCCCTTGATCCAGAGAGATCTCTCCCTGGCTCTACTTTTTATTTTTACAATAAGAAAAATATAATTGAGAGCAGTTAAATTGCCCATATCTGCTACATATGTGGAAAGTGTGAAGCAGTGGGCTTCCCTTTGCGGGGAACAGCAGGGCATCATCTCCTGCTGGCCTGACAAGGTATCTGGGGCATAATAGGCCTTAGTGGACTTTGGTTGAATGATCTTGGTGCTGTGATCAGTATGGTTATAGTTGGTTATTTTAATGGGATAGCTATGACATACAGAATCATCACTATTTGCTAATTATTGATCCCTTCGGAGATTTTCTTTCATTTATTTACTATAACAATATTAAAGAGAAGGCATCATTGTGCCAGTATTACAACTGATCTGAGATTCAGAACGGTACAATTTGTGCGAGGTTGTGTAACCATAAACAGCCAGGATGAAAACTAGGGCAGTCTGATGACAGTGTCCCTCAGGCTATTTCACATTATTCTTTCTGCAAATAATAATAATAATTAATTTAATTTTATATTTAAGAATATTTTGCCTGCCTGTATATCTGTGTACTACATGTGTGCCTGGTGCCTGTGGACATCAAAAAAAGGCATCCGATCCCCTGGAACTGGAGTTATAGATGTTGTAAGCCATCTGAACTGATGAACCATCCCTCCAACCCCACATCATGCTTTTATTGTTAAGGATCTTGGGATGCTGAAGACCTCATTACTTTTATGTCCCTAACAAATAGGCCAGTGTTGATCCTATGGGACCTGAACAGTTATTTGTCTACTTGTTAACTTCCACAAAGACAAGCTGCTTCCTTAATATTTTAATCTCCTAGCATCTCTGCTTTTCATTATCCCACTGCCTCCTGCCCCAATTATTCTTGTACACATAATCATTTCTTTACTCTTACTTTTTGTTTGTTGTTTTTGTTAACTGTATCACATTTGTTTCTTTATTTTGTGTGTGTGCACATGAGCACACTCCACAGTAGGTCAGAGGACAGGTTACACAAGTCAGTCTCTCCTTCAACCATGTGAGTCCTAGGGTTAGAACTCAGGCTGTGTGGTGAGCCCGTGCATTTTCCTGCTACATCATCTTGCCAGCCTGGCTTTGTTTATTTTGGTACAGGGGCTTTTCACGTTTTCCAGGCTGGCTTTGAACTCATGATCTTCTGTGCTTTGGCTTCATGAATACTGGGATTATACATATCTGTTCTCCAACATTAAACTCACAGCTTCCCAGCTACACAAAGACTTCCCAGGCCACTCAACTTTAAACCCGTGCTTTCCTCCTGTGAAGTTTGCCAGCCCCTTTTCCTCCACACCCATCACTTAGCTCTTATTACTGACTTTGTCTGGCTGCTTTCCAAGGTTTGTAAGCCCCCCCCCCGCCCTCCTCCCCTTCACTGGTTACAAGCTCCTCCAGGGCCGGAACTATTTTATATGAAAGTGTGTTTAACATAGTCACCAAATTAGTGCTTTTTACGTAGTGAATTTTCACTTTCCTACAAAGACAGCTTTATTACCTGCTACATTTCTGTAAAGAAGAAAATCATTTTGTTCATGTGGCTGTTTGGTTAACTCCGATGCAAAATGAAATTTCCATCACACGGGAGAACTCTTTCAAAGTGAGGCTGGGTGTGTATAAATATACCCAAGCATGTGTGTTTAGCTTAAAAGAAAACAACTGAAAATTGCAAACTTTTTAAAGGGAGCTGGTTGTAAACATCACATTGTTACCTGAAATCCGAGCTTAGTCACGGGTGGGAGCTGTGAGCTCAGCCTTAGTGAGGTGGAAGTTGACTCTAGATGCCAACACTTACTCTGCCAATAATCACGATGGATAATTCACTACTAAATGTAGCGAGAATGTGGCAAAGTACCTTGTTAATATAACAGGCAGATTCCGAACTGAGAAGGGACAACAATTTGGCTCACAACACATGGTGATGCATTCCCATCGAGACCCTTTGCGGAACTGCCTCAAACCACTGCTTCGAGGACATGAACTTGGGAAAAGGAATCCATACGTCATCTGGACTGCTACCCAGCCTCTTTATGCATTGCCTTTCTAGGGTTGGTGCCATTCGCTTTGATTCTTCTGCTCAGCTCCCTAAAGATGGGGCTCAGAACTCAAGGAGAAAGCAAGTTTGGAAGCATCAGTGTCTTACATTCTACCAATCACCTTCCAGCAGAGTCTTCTGCTGACATCTCTTTGGGATCGTTTCTATTCTTTTATTTGGCGTTAGTTTTCTTTCTTTTAGCGACTACTCCTAGCCTCAAACTCTGTTGCTAGGAAAGCAGCGATCATGTCAACTCTCATTTTTAGAGGGAGATAAGATTCTAAGGTTGGATTCTGTTTCTTTGGGATACTTTATAATATTTTGAAGTCTATTATAAAAAAAGCAAGTTAAGATGTCTTCTTTACTGAAAAAGCATGAATTATTCATAAAAGTAATTTTCTACTTATGTTGTCTGTGTTTCCGTTTTGTCAAAGAAGCAAGTGTTGGGGCTGAATGGATGGCTCAGTGAATGAAGTGCTTTCTAGGAAAGGGTTAGGACTAGGATTTAGATCCAAGCACCCACATAGCAGCTGGGTGCATAGCAGCCCACTTATACAGTCAGGACTTGGAAGGTGGAGGTAAGGGATCCTTGGCGTAAGCTGGCTAGCTAGACTAGCCATTTGGTAAGTTCTGGGTTCAACTGAGAAACTTTATCTCAGTGAATAATGTGCAGCCTTGAGCTCCACATGCACCTCCACACACACCCACACACGTGCTCACACACATGCAAACACGCGACCCAAACAGATACTTGCAAAAGTAGTTATACATATAAACTTTCTTCTTTCATTCTTTTTGGGATTTTGTTTGTCGTTCTTTTGTTTTTATTATTTTTTATTTTTTGCTTGTTTGGTTTTGTGTTGTTTTTATTTATTTATTTTGAGGCAGGGTTTCTCTGTGTAGCCACTGACTGCCCTAGAACTTTCTCTGTAGAGCAGGCTGGAAGAACTCACAGAGATCCGCCTGCCTCTGCCTCCTGAGTGCTGGGATTAAAGGTGTGCTCCACCACTGCCCAGATGCATAAATACTTTTCAAACAAGCAATTCTTCACTTACAAGGAAGAAACATCAATCCCAGGTTTTAAATACCATTTTTAAAAATGTTCCACACAACGGGTCATCCACATTGGCACATTTCAATGACTGGCCTGCTTCCTTAGTTTAAATGACAACTGGTTCTATGGCTACTCTGTTATTAATATTTTATACCAAGAGCTTTCCCTCAAGGTGTTGGAGCTGTCAGCCTGCCTCATCTTTGGTCTATGTAATGTATAGTTATTATTTTCCATTTTGTTTGTAGTCTAGAAAACTGCTCAGCTTCCAGGCCAATGTGTACAGGTTTTCTTTAGTTTTTCAAAGAACTTGTTAGAGTCACAACAGCCTCCTGGATCTTTGTGCTTCAAAGACCTTGGGAGCTGTAGTAAACTTGCATTGTAATTCCTCAATAGTCTGAGGGCTGTGTACAATGCTTTGAGAAAGCACCAAGGATACGTGAGTTTGTCTGATCTATTTTCCTTCTGCTCAAATTTAGGACCCTTTGGAAGGGAAATAAAGAGAAAAGCTGGAAGGGCTCCAAATGATCTTTTGCAGAAAGAATGGAGGGATTAATACAGTTCACTCTGGCTAGCTTTCTTGTTTTCTTCTTGTAAATTTCCTCCAAATTGTAGTTATAATGAATTGCTAAACCATAAGGAATAAGCTATTATTCCCACCCTGGCTGTGAAACCCCAGGGAAACATCTTTTTTCCCCGCATGTAAGTACCTCTGCCACATTTGCTCAGCAAAAGATATGTCGAACTGTTTATAAAGTTACTAAATCATTTCTCAGTATAAAGGGTCACCATAGATGTTGGCTATACCTGGGAAAGAAAAATGAGAGTAAATACCTTTCTATGGCGACCGAATCAAGGAATGACTACGCTGGCAACTGGTCAGCCTTGCCTGAAGCCTGGCCACTTACAAGGCAGCTTTTTTCTTTTTCTTCACCAGTGTCTTCTGAGATCCTTCAACTTTGGGCCAGAATCAAGATCACACAAAGCTACAGGGACATAGAAATGCTAAGGTGACAAGATCTCCTTTGGAGATGCTCACGGTCATAGCAGGCAGAGGAAAGAGATGCCCTGACAGTATGGATCGTTCTCCCCCACACCGTGCAGCCCTAATAACTGAACATAGAGGCAGAGTCTACGCCTCTCCTTTCTCTCCTTTTGTTAAGGGGTTTGCTTGTTTCTCTCTCCTCAACAAACTGACAAAAGACTACAGTATGGTTTTCGCAGGAAGGGAGCTCTCCTCTGTGGCTAACTTGGCCTTTTACTACACTCAGTGGACTTGTATGCATGGCTGTACACGACACGGGACATGCTTTACCCACTGAACCCTGGAGGCAAAGAGTGCCAGGGCAAGAGATTTTGGAGGTCAGGAAAAAGAATGACTTTTTTGAGGAGGGGTGGGGAGAAATATTTGAGGCACATAAAACTAGCACTGAGACACCTTTAAAAAGAGAAGAAAACCTTAATTGAATCGCATTCCAAACTATCACCTCAACAACCCAGCTACACATGTCAGAGTGTTAAATGCAGCAACCGCTAGAAAACACTGCCTTGCACCCCCAGCTCCAAGAGAAAGGAAATTCTTGGTACTGAGGGCAGGGTGTGCATTCCTTACTTCCACTCCATGGCACCCTGGCTGGTCACTGCACTCTTTCCACCCTGGCTGAAAAATGAACAGGATTAAGAAAACCTGTCCCCATGGTGCTGGGGTGAATAAGAGGAAGGAGGAGGGGGACAGGGATGCCAGGAGGACGGGCTGGGAGCTCCTGTCAGTCAGTGCCAGAAAATGGCATTTATGTGACTCCCAGTGCTCATGGAGGGAAGAGAAAGAAACGCCTGTGATGTGACTCCGCCCCCTCTGCTGCACTCATTTATTTCAGCTCTGTCTTTAAACTGCTGGGTATGCAGCTGGCAGGCAGAGCCTCGGAGGAGGCAGGAGTATGGGGTATATAAATTGCCATTGCATTTACAGCTAAGATAAACTCAAACTGCAGGGTTAGAGCCTGAAATGACTTGAAGGGAAGGCTCCTCCAGGCCTCTCAAAAGAACGAGGAATAGAAAACGGATAGAGTTATTCAGGGAATATGGAATCATGGAGAAGGGAGGGGGAAAATCTAAACAAGTTGTGTAAAATCTGCCGCTTTAGTGGGTCTTAAAGAGCTTATGTCAGCCTAATTCTATGTGGTAGCATAATGTAAATCTATGGGAAATGGGGCTTGGGGCATGTCTACTCTATTGCATTTCTGCAGATTGCCAAAGATGGTAATAAATGTCAAGTGGTTATGTATTTGATTAGAAACTCCATTAGGTTTTGATGTGAAGCTCTGCCATATCCCGCCCCCCGCACCTCCCAGTGCCACCAAAAGGAAAGCTCAGTTCTGAAATTCAATCCAGCTAGTTTGATTGAGGAAGAAAATGTTAAGAAAATAAAAACCAGCAAATACCCACCTCTATATGGCTAAATTCTGCATAAATCAGCCTCTCCCCTCCGACAAGTGTATGACACCTTGCTCTCATGCTGGAGATGTGTTCTGGCAACAGAAAGTACATCTTTTGAAGCCTCTTTGAGTGTTTTGCTGGATGGGACGTTATTGTTTCTGAAGTAAGATGGAGTCCCTCTGGCTACAGAGAGAATCTGATTGTGTTCTCTTAGCTTAACCACCTCGGCGTGTATTTAAACGCTCAGTAGCTATCTTGGATTTGACTTATTTGCAGATTTCATTAGCTGGGAGAAAGAGTTGGTGAGCCTTCAATTGGCCTCGGTAATTTGGGACTCAGATCGCTGGGGCCTGGGTATCTGTTTCAGCCCTGCTCACAGCATAGAGCATGAGTCCTGTTACCTTCATTAAAGGCGGCTCTTTAAGCAGCCAGCAGTGTCAGGTGTCCTGTTTACAGTTGGGTTTCTCTTTGCTGCTTTAGTTTCTCCTATGACTTTCACGGTGCAGTCTCCCAAAGAGCCCTGTGTTAGGTTTGAGAAACAAAGAGCGGATGAGAGAAAGAGCAGCATCTAGCTTTCCTCCGCAGGGAACGGTACTTGCATGTCAAAAGACCTACCAAATAGGAATTTGACTGGCTTTCATAAACCCAGGGATTTAAACGCAGTGTGGGGTATGTATTATTGCCACGGAGCACCGGCTGTAAAGAAGCACAAAGAGACAGGCTTTATCTCTTTGCCTGAAACCCTCTTGAAACCTTCTGGGAGTGCACATTCTAAATCAAGAATCAAAACGTTTTCCCAGCTCTACTGCAAATTGAAAATAGGCACTTGAACAACACAGACAGAAATGGGGAAGAGGAATTCCTTTGAAATGCCTACAACGCACCCGGAGCCACCCTGCCTCTCTCTGTAGACACGAAAGAGTGTTCATCAGCACTGAAGGGTGTGTGGCTCAGTGGAGACAGCTGACAGCTGGAAAAAATGATCCATTAGATGCCCATACTTGCCCCTTGCCAGCCCCGAATATTTTTTTCTTATACGTCCTCCCCTCCCCGAATAAAGAACTTGAAGATGCACCAAGCAGCTATAGATTTTTTTTTGTTTCATTCTTTCCGCTTTGGCCACCACCATTCCCCGCCCCCAACACTCTCACTGTATTGTAATTGAAACAAAGGCTTGAAAGATAAATTTCTTGCATTAGTCTAAGCGATGAGAAACATTGGAGAAACGAAACTTAGGAATTCATTATGTGTTGTGTGTTTAGTAACAACAACTCCCGGGGCAGGAAGTCTTTCTTCCTTTTGTGAAAGGAGTCACTGTCTCAAAAACAAAGCAAACAAACAACAACAACAAAAAAAAACCGCCCTGCTGAGTATCAGTTACCCGTATTTGAACCCATTCCCGATGAACTCTGCTCCATGTGAATTGGGCTTGAAGAAGAAACACAGACCTCAAAGGGCTGGGGTCTAGCTCAAAAGCAGTCAACCCCGGCAGGAGAGGGCAGCCTGCCTACAAAGCCGCTGAAAGAGGAGAAATTGGAAGCTCAGGGTGAGGCTTTGAGTCCCTGCTGAGCCCAGGGAGCCCTCAGGACAGCGGTTCCTCCTTTCAGCAGGGGTGCTGGGAGAGGGTGAGGAGAGCTGGGGAAGAGTAGGGGGGGGGAATAAAATGTGTGAAGGCGCAGAGGGAGGGAGGGTGCTGGGCTGTGGAGCTGGGATGCTCCAAGAGGGAGGTTGGGCTTTGGCAGGAGCTAACACTGCTGAGTTAAACAGTCTTAATTCACTAGGCTAGGCAACAGGAAGCAGTTATGTGTTCACATTCAAGAGTCACATTTTTAAGCAGATTACTGTCTTGATGACGGGGTGTGACATAAAGATTATGAATTAACGAACTAGATTTTCAGGATCCACATTGGGTGCTGTGTGTGCATTTAATTCTAGGTAGTTTGCTGATGAATGGGTCATGACCCAGGCTTTTAGTCTTGTGGGAGGGAGAGATAGATATGCAGTTAGCAAACACAAGTGATATCAGGATCAGGAGAAAGAGCAGAGAGGGGTGCAAGGGCGTCAAGAAAAGGCTTTACGGCTTCCTGTAAGCCTTGGGGCTCTGACATGGGCCAAGTGTGGCGTGTATTTCTAAACCTGGACAGAAGCATAGTTAGAAAGGTCGGGGGGGTTGCATGTTGGCAGAAGTTCAGATTTTTCAGTGTACGTAAACTTGCTGGTATTGGAAGTTACAATGGTTGTATGTTTGAACGAGAATAGGAATACAGCTGCGGCCCTACCAAAATAGTGCCCTGTCAGAGAGAAGACTTTACCTGATTTTGTCTGTTTTCCCTCTTTAACAACAGACACTGACACTGCTATTCAATCTTAGGT
>JAQHUG010000078.1:4043724-4082716 GCA_028555095.1 Dicrostonyx torquatus
AAAAGAGTTGCCTTGAATTTTAGGTAAGTCTGGGCTACATAGAAAGTGAGTAACTGGGAGAGCTAGGATGAGACAGAGAGAGAGACAGAGTCTCTCACACACAAACACACATACGGGGGGTGGGGAGATAGAAAGAGAGAGACCTCTGTGCCAAACAATAATGCTGAATAATAGAGTTCTGCACACTGAGATACGTAGCAGGGGCCGAGACACACAGAGTAGAGACAGGTGTAGCTCTGGGTCCATTCCATAGGAGCAAACTCTCCAATGATGGTGTCTGGAAATGAGGAAGGGTCATGTTAGCATTGCCAGGAACTTAACTGAGCCCCCAGATATAGATCTACTGACTGTATCACCTTGTGCCAATCGGGTGTACTGATTAACATCAGTTTTTCATAAGCATCATCTGAATACTAGAAAATAAAAATACACTGAGTTCACTCAGGCATCTACTCCATTCTCCTTCAAGATTTATTTTAATATTGTTTAAATTATGTGAATATGTGTACATCCATGGTATCCATCGAGGCCAGAAGAGGGTGCCTGGTACCCCGAAGCTGGAGTCATGTATAGTCGTGAGCCTCCTGCCATGAGTGCTGGAAACCAAATTCAGGTCTTCTGCATGAGCACTATGCTCTTAAATAGAGAGCCGTCTCTCCAGCCCATCACACTTGTCATTCTTTATGCCGAGACATTCAGAGGATGCCAACACGAGGCCCACACGTTTCTGAACAGAGGTACGAGGCAGAAACAAGGGTCAGCTAACCCAGTACTTCTGAGATTCATAGCGAGAGACCTGGAAATCGTTTGGAATGCTTGCTCTGCAACTTCTTTTCAGCTTATAATTTAGTATTTTTCACTCTATTGCACACGGCACTCTTGAATACACATGCTTCTTAAAACTCTCATTTCTTGCTCTCAATGGAGCAATTTTTCCCAGTCTGTTATTGGTTTGCATGTAAAAAGCGCTCCCCGCACCTTGCCCACAGCTTCCTATATCTGGATCCTTTGTTCCTAGCAGGTGACACTGTCTTGGGAGATTATAGGACCTTTAAGAAGTGAAGCTTGACTAGCAGAAGCAGGTGGTGGGAGTTTTAGCCTAGTCTTGAGTTCAGCCCGCTTCATAACTACTGACATGAGGGTGTGACTAGATACATTGTCCTTCTGCTGCCCTGTGAGACCATGAATGGGTCTCACTGCCCCTGTGCCTTCCTGGACACAGTGGCTTATATATCCTCAAATCCTAAGCCAAAACAAATCCTTCCTGGCTTACCTTGTTACAAAAGAGAAAAAGTCACTAATGCTGACCATGGCCTCAGGGGTAAAGTCTGACACGGAAATCACTTTTCCTGTTGTCCGACAGCAGAACGTGCAGTTTCTCTGTAAAAGCTATCATTGACAATTACAGCTCTCTGTCAGCACCTGCCCTGGCCACAGGGGCTACTGGACTCACATTTCTTTCCTTGAAACACTACCGAGAAGTCGGGCCAGAATCAGGCCTGAACTATAACCAAGAGGCCTGTCTCCCAGCAGCCACCTTGTTCTTAGGTCGTCTCTACCCTCTGAAGGTCCTCTCATCTCTCAAACAGTAACAATACCTGGGACTCAAGTAGTCACACACACAAGCCTGTGGGGGACACTTTCAAATTGTAACACTGCTTATTACATTTATTTGTCATTATTTATTTATTTGTGTGTGTGTGTGTGTGTGTGTGTGTGTGTGTGTGTGTGTGTGTAGGCAGCACACTATATGCTACAACTTTCTGGAACTGGGTACTTCCTTCCACTGTGTGGGTTCCAGGGACTGAACTCAAGTCTTCAGGCTTTGCAACAAAGGTCTTTACCAGTTGTGCCTCTTCGGGCCCTACAGCTTTGTTTAGCTGATATAATTCCTTTTCTTCTTTCATTTCAGTTTTTATTTTGCTTTTTGTTTGTTTTGTTTCTTTTTTGTTTTGTTTTTCAAGACAATGTTTTTCTGTGTAACAGCCCTGACTGTCCTGGAACTAGCCCTTGTAGACCAGGCTGGCTTCCAACTCACAGAGATCTGCTTATCTCTGCCTCCCAAGTGCTGAGATTAAAGGCGTGCACCACCACCGACCAGCTAATTGGCATAATTCTTAAATGCTAGTGAGACTGGAAAATTGAAAATCATTCTCGGTACTCAGGAAGCAGATTGGGTGTGTGCTCTTCTACCAGACATTTAAAATGTAAAGATAGATGGACACCAAACTCCCTAGAAGAACACAGAGAGACTGGCTTTTGCTGTTCAGCGTCTCCTTGGATCTTTTCATGTAAACTCCATGGGAAGTGGTCTGCTACACTAATTAACCAAATAGGAAGAAAAGTTTTGATATGAAAGGAAATATATGCCTACAGGGAGGTCAATAGTTCAGAAAAGTGGGCATTACATTAAAAAGAAAAAAGGATATCAACACAATGAACGGATTAAGGGAGACTCTGATAGCAAACATAGGAGCCGGGTAACCAGCCGAGAAACACACTTCCATAATGGTTTAGCTCCTAGACTGCTTTTGTCTTGGACTATGCTAGATTAAAAAAACTCCCCCTTACATACTGCAACCTTGTTTAATATACCGATGAAGCCTGATAAACCTGTAATGACTTGTATGATGCATTGGTAGAAAAGACAAACAAAGGAACACACAAGAGATGGAGGTCTCCACACTGTGGGTCAAATCCATGTTCTTTCACTTTTGAGATTCTAGTGGAACTGAAACTTAATGGATTGAGCAAGATGAAGATACTTCACATTGGCCCGGACTTGCCTTTTGCATCAGGCTCTGTTTTACCTGCCAGTACGTGAGCTGGGAAGCCTGGCTCACAGCCTGGCTGGAAGGACTGTCATAGTTTTGCTGACTCCCAAGCCCTGTCAGTGGAAGCTTAGCATCTTGAACATCTCTCTCTACACACTCCTCTTGTACCCCAGGACAGTTTCTCTCTCTCTCTTGTCCCTCTCTCTCTCTCTCTCTCCCCCCTCTTCCTTCTTTCTTTTAATGTAACTTCTTTATTAATTCTTTGGGAATTTCACATTATGTACCCCCATTCTGCTCATCACCCAGTTCCCCCATATCCTGCCCTCACCACTGCAGCATCCCCGCAAAAGAAAATTTTAAAAAATCAAAACATGCCAGCAAACAAAGATAATAACAAAACAAAATGAAACGAAACAAACAAACAAAAATAACCCTCTTCACTTCTCCATCTTTCCTCCCTCTTCAACACCTCTACATTTGTCCTGGTGGCGTTGGGAGTCATGGTGTGTCACACAGTACACCCTTTTGTCCAGTCAGCATTACTAGCAAATGTTCATTGCAATGAGCCATTGGTCTGGTTCAAGACCTCTGGTTTCTGGCACACCATCATCACTGGGCCCTCTCTGAAACTTCTGGGATATCCTGTGGCTGCCCCAAGGCATAGAGATCCTCCTCGCATCCTTCCACGGCACCAGTTAGATTGGTTTGTTGATCCTGTCACTACCACCCTACTGTGTTCTTCTCTAAAGACAGTAGTCTCCACCTTGTAACTCAAGGCAAGTTCAAACTAGTCTTCATTCTCTCCTCGACACCAAACACTTGCAATTTTGTCTTGAACCTTTCGCCCGGTTCACTCTCTCTACTGCATCTCATTGTCTAACCTCACTTCCTCTCACGATGTAGTCAGTTCCTGCCGCCTCTGCACCCTTTGTCAAGGTGATGTGGAAATCCCCTCTGTGTGCTGTGATTAACATAAATGAATAAAGTAACTGTTGATAGGGCAGAACTTAGGTAGGTGGGGAAAGATGGAACAGAATGCTGGTAGAAGGAAGGAGGGGAGAGATGCCATGAATCTGCCGGAGACAGATGCTAGGAATTTTACCCGGTAAGCCACTGCCACATGGCAATACACAGATTAATAGAAATAGGTTAAATTAATATAAGAGTTAGCCAATAAGAAACTAGAGCTAATGGGCCAAGCAGTGGTTTAATTAATATACTTTCTGTATGGATATTTTGGGGCGGAGCTAGCCAGGTGGCCAGGATGAGCAAGCGGGCCCTCCTCCTACAGTCAAGACACTGTCCATCCACATCATGTGTCCACCTCACAGTTAAGTTTGAATGTCATAGAAAAGATGTGACCAAGGGACAGACATGATGTCTGTACAGTGAATGTTCTTAACAAGGTTTTGTAGTCTCCTCCTCTAGTGTCTGATTCTCTCTCCCCGCCCCCACCCCTGGTTTCTGTCCTGTCCCCACCCCCAGTCCTGTACATGACCTTCTTCTATATTTACTATATTGTTGTTCCATGATTTTGTCCACACCATTCATATTTTGCATTTCCTTGATTTCTTTCTTTTGTTAAATGTCAAGCCACTGATTATCCCACAAAACACAAAACAAACTTGAGAAAAGCCTCCTCTGTTTCTCAAACCCTCATTGGGCCATTCACTGTGCATTTTTTTGTGGCCAAGGTATATACATATTTTTGGTACCAGCTCAGAAGATTTTTTTATTGCTTTTTATATTTGTACCTCAGTAACCCAGTCTATAATACTTTGCATAGAGTAGGTCTCCAATAAGGGCCAAATAACTAAAGACAGAGAAAATTCAGGACCAAATGACTGTCAAGAATTGAGCCATTCAACCAAAAATGCTGAAGGCATTTTGCTGTTGAATAGCAAAAAATTTTCACCCCATTCAACAACCAGCAAAAACTATGTACCAGTTCATACAGGTTATCTCTCTGAAGTAGCTTTTCAATAGCCCATGAAGTTAGAGACATGGATCTCTTCTGCAGTACAGATGTCCAACTTTATTTAGGGTTATTATGCATTTTGTTAATCCATAGACAGAAACAGGGTTTCCCCCCAAAGTTGCTAGTGTGGGCTTCATTGATATATTCAGCACACTTTACTCTTGGCAAGTAATGATTCATCTCCCTAGATCTCACCCTGGGCCTGCTGGAGAGCTAGAGAATTTTCTGAAATTTTTTTCATGTCCAGCAAGGCTGGCTGGGACTGTACATGAAAGCTGTCTAAACACTGTAATCTATTCCCAGACCTTCGGAATGCAGGCTTCACACTCTCTCTGTTCATGCTCATGAATCATAAGGCTGACAAGTCAGATTCATAACATTAAACAGCAACTGATGGGGGTCAGTTTTCCTGCATCCATTTGTGGAGGGCATAGGTGTTCTCGCACAGATCTGAGCTGCTCCCACTGATGTCCATGCAAAGCTAGAAAAGGCTGAAAGAAAGCCGATGTTTATTTCATTTTCCCTCGAAAAAACACAATTTATTTCTTGCCATTGAGGAGTCCTTATCCTGTTTTCCTTTAAGCTGTTTGTTGCCTTTGGGAAACGCTGTTGTATGATTGTTATAAAGTCCATTAATATCCTATTATTGGGTTGTTGTTATCATGGCCTTTATTATAATGAATAATAACACTCTGTAGCTACAAAGCACCTTTCTTCGTGGATCATCCTGCTTAGCCTAATAAAAGAAATTAATCAAGCTACACCTTTAAGGAAAGCACTAAGCTACCTCATTGAAAACGTAAATTGTCTTTGTTTGCTCTGATTGCAATTGTGTACAGGTTTCTGAAGAGGCATGTTGAAAATACCAGGAGAAATTTCAAAGAGGCCATTACTGAAACAGATTGACGCGTCTTTCCTCAACAATCTTTAAAGCATGCCTGAAATACGGTGTGACAAAAACAATCCTGCACTCCTGGTGCACAATCAAGAAATGAGTGTGTGCACATATAAAGAGGACAGTTATTTCCATCTGAATTTGTCTTCAGCCCCACCCACCTGCTGTTGCTCATCATACACTGTGGGCAGGCTCAGCACCAGAGTCCATGTGGATAGAGTTCAGGCTTGTGAGAGACTTTCCTCATTGGACATTGTCCTTGGGTTGTTGCTACATTGGTTATATATGTATATACGTATATGTTTGTCTTAGGGGCTGTATACTTCTAGAATCAAGATAGGATAGTGCTCTTGTGTTCATAAGATACCTCAGTGGTGAAGGCACTGGCTGCTGAGTTTGATCCTCCGGGACACAAATGATGGAAGGAAAGAACCGTCTAGTATATTGTCCACTGACTCCCACAGGCACTGTGGTGTGTGCATAGCCACGCACACCAACATACATATCCACTCTAGGGAAGTGTAAGAAAAAAATCATTTCCAGAATGAAGTAATAATCATGAAGCCATGCATGCTATCAGATGCCTGTCTGGTCACAGCAATGTATTTTTATAAAACAATGTGCTAGCGTAGACTTGATTTTGTTGAATAAGTGGTTCACAGTTACAAAAAGTTGTAGATGAGTGAGGTCCCCATGTATGGCAGACATTTCTAATCCTCTCATGCGATTCAAACACTATCCTGTCAAATTAATTGTTGCTCACCATTGTGTGGAGTTAAGGATGACAACATTTTAATCTCCGAACCTTCTAGGCATCTAGAATATGCAATGATACATTTATGTTGCTTAAACTACTTCATTTATGATAATTTAAGGTACAGCAAAAGGAGATAAGTAACTTCGTGAACAATGACGTAGGGATGTGAAGGGTCAAGGCTCACACCCTCTCATTAACCAGCTTGCCTGGATTTTAGATTGGGTCAGCAGGTGTCTTTAGTTAGGTGTCCTTTTTTTTTAAAATGTCATTTCTGTAACTTAGTTTCCTATTCTTTAAACTAGGAGCACTTATATTATGTGAAGTCGTATACACACTAAATTAATAACTGTACCAGGAGGAAACAGTACAATAGTACCTGCTATCAAGCATGACCTCGTATGTGGAAAGGGAAAACTGGCTGCAGATAGTAATTAGTAATGAGGATTAAACTAAACTTTCCCGGCCCCTTGTCTTTGTATGAAGCACATGTGTGCTGAGCTTGTCTGTTTCCCAATCTTGTAATAATTCTGCTTCTCTGTCCCCAGCTCTGCTCAGTTCTTCAGGCCACCTCACAGGCCTTGTCTGGCTTATGAACCGAAGCCACATAACTATGAGGGATTACTATTTTCTGATTTTATTCATTTTAGATTTTGTTTTCTTTTTTTCAATTTGGCATTTTTCCCTACCTCTTTGGTACCCAAAATGAAACACTCATCGACTACAATTAGACCGTGAACAGCTCATAGAAGTTGGCCTTTAAACCCGGCGAAGTGTCAAAGTTTGGTTTAAGTCCTCACCTAGTGTAAACTCCGTGATGCTTTGCTGCCTAACGTCCCAAGCACCCTGATGTTCCCCTTTCTGGTGGAGGAATATGTGTCCAATTTCATTTGTGCCTTTTACATAAATGCCTGGCTAGAACACTACTGCCTTACAATTTGAGACCGACCATTTTAAGGATAAGTTTTTAGTCCTGAGACTTTTGCCTTGCAACCGTATCACGTCTGAAAATTTACCCACCAAGCACGTAAAACTTCTGTCCCCGGTAGGACGTTTTTGTGTTTCAGTCAGAAAAATTTTGATGTCATAGACTTTATTTGAACTCATCCACTGGTCATTCATTTCCAAATTCCTTGTTCTTCTGTCCTCTGGCTTCACCTCCAACCCCTTCGTTGTCCAAAGTTCAACACTGTTTGTATAAGGAGCTCCTAGGTTTGACAGCTGGAAATAGACAGGAAGACGGTGGGAGTAGGCACCACCCTGTGCTGGTTCCGAGCCCAGGATGAGGGAGCTGATTCTGCAGCCGGTACTCCCCCCCAAGTTAAAGAGTGAGAGGGTTACAGTAATCACTTTCATCTGAGGAAATGATTTGCGTTTATAAATGAATTTCACTTAATTCTTTCATGAGGTTCTTTGTAATTGCTGTCTTTCAAAACCTGTCTCTCTTTTGATTTGATTAAAAGCACTTCCTTTTCATCTCCAACTCCCTGATGTTGTGAACACTCTCATTATCCTCCCCTCACACTCAGGGATGCTCGATGGAAGGAGCTAATTTTCCATTTCGGTTTCTCTCCTTTTGTGTACCTATATCTACAAAAAAAAAATTGCGGGCGTGGGTTTTTGAAGTCAATTGAGTTAATTTGGCCATCTTTTAAAAAGCTTCGCACTTTTGTATCATTCCCATCAAAAGGATGTCACTGGAAGTTTCGAAGCTTCAGAGCAAAGCAAATATTCTGGGAGGACCTGTGAGCAATGAGAGAGAAAATAGGCTTAGCAATTACAGACACATAAGACATAGGTTTCCTAGAAGAACCAGACATTTTTTTTTAAATAGTTCAGTAGCTGTCATCAATTATTTAGACATTGTTGTTGTTTAACTCTCGTGGCTAGCCACCTGGGGATTAGTGAGTTAGCACTGGCCATAAGCTGCTTCACCCTGAGCTCACTGTAAACTGTTCCCTGATCTGCAGCACCCCGTTCCCTTGGCTGTTAATTAACTACTTGGGCCACCCGTAAGGCTAAGCAGGGTGATTAGCTCCGCAGTGGGGCCATGAACACGCGAACGGCTCTTTCTTGACATAGAGGTTTGAGGATCTCACGGGATTCTTTCTGACTTTCCAAGACTATCTTGGAGCTGCTGAAATGTTATTTTCTAAATGATTCTTTCTCCAGGAAAAATAGCAATACAAATGCATCGAAGCTTGTCATAAAATTTGACTCTTAAGGATAATCATTCAAGGGAAAGAAAATAAATTAAAAATAAAACAGAGAAAATCCGTGACCCATGGAATCCGAGCTATTTTGTGTAATCTAATGTCTTTATATCTGAAAAACACCTAGCCAAAATTACGTTTTTGCTTTTTTCACACTACACAGATGTGTTGGTACATTACCAAACACTAGCCTCATTTAACTGTGGTAATGCTACTGATAGGAATTCTTCTAAAGTATGGCAGTGTCCAGTACCGTGCCTGACACGAACACCGCACAGCTTGTTCTCAGGGAAAGAGCATTCTTCCAGCAGCTTTGTTCCCTCTTGGACAGCCCTCCGAACAGCCTAGCAAATGAAATAAGGCTTTGGGGAATAAGCTAGAGAAAATAATTAGGTTGCTTTGTTATAAACCGCAGAAGGCTTTTGTGCAAAGGTTGGCTTGTTGTGCCGTAAAGTCTTTTACTTACTCTTGGCTGAGTTACAATTTTCATGGTCTTTTGGAAGGGTGCTTTGAAAACTCACTTCTTGCTTTCAAGGATAAGGTCTCTTGGGGAGGATTAGTTGTATGACCTGAGCACCACAGAGAAGGCTCTCATCTGGGAGATGCTCAGTGCCTGGGAGTTTGCTCTTCCAGGACTTGGGTGTGAGCTCAGGTCAAGGGCAATGCCTTATCTCAGTGCTAAAGGAAACAGACACAAAATAAAGAAAGAGATGCCAGGCTTTCTTCTTGCCTTCAATCACCTCGTGAGCCATAGGGAAGAGGCAAGGTTTTTAGCAAGGGGAGCAACTAAGTTCTTATTTCAAAAGCAGCCATGTTTTTGCAGATCTTGGAAGAGTCTGTAGGTGATGGTCATGAGGATATATATATATATACATATATGTATATATATATATATTCTTGTAATTTGAAGGAATTTTCCCATGTAAAATATAGCCTCGTGGCTAAAATGCACACAAAGGCATGTGGGCCTTCTAACACAAAGATTAGTTGAGTGACAGATTAGCAGGTTGTATGAATTAAGGATATGAGAACCTGTATCTCCCTAGTACCACTTTATTCTAACCCAGCGGTAACTGCTAGCCTTTCCCCCTCATTGATTTTAGCGAGCATTTTACAGACAGATTGACATACTTGAGAGTATTACCATGTGTTAGACCCCAATCTGAGCTTTTTGAGAATCAAATGAAAGCTAAAAATAATGAACAACTATCTGCAGCAAGTCATAAACTGGGTCTTCCTTGGGTCAACTAGCATGTTTACAGGGGCTGGGAGATGCCTCGGTACTTGTCACTCAAAACTGGTGACCTGAGTCCCTGGACACTAGATGCGATGGCGCACAACTGTAAAAACAGTATTCTCAGGTGAGATAGGAGGCCGAAACGGGAGACTCACCCGGAAGCTCAAGGGCCAGATAATTTTCACATGTGGTTCATTAATAGAAGCAAGAGAGATTTTTCTTGAACAAGGTTAAAGGAAGAAAGCAAGACCGGACTCCTGAACCTTGCCCTCTTACTTACACACACATCAACACATCACCTCTCTCTCTCTCTCTCTCTCTCTCTCTCTCTCTCTCTCTCTCTCTCACGCACACACACGCACACACACATACGCACTCACGCACACCACTGTTCTAGTTTTCTTTCTATTACTGTGTAAAAACTATGACTGACCAGTAACTTGGGGGAGAAAACAGTTTATTATTTGGTTTACAAATCCCATCACTGGTTTACAAAGTCCATCACTGAGGGAATTCAGGGCAGGAGCTCAAGGCAGGAACAGAAGTATAGACCATGGAGGAACACCGCTTCTTGGCTTTCTCTACATAGTTTACCCAGCCTGCTTTCTTACACCACCCAAGTCCACCTGCCCAGGAGTGGCACCACTCGCAGTGGGCTTCCCCCTTCCACATCAATCATCGAGGACATGCCCTATGGAGTTGCCCACAGGCCAATCGGGTACAAAGATTTCATTTTCGATCTAAGTTCTCCTCTCTGCAGGTCACTATAGACCAAGCAGCATAAGCACAGACTGCTTTGTAGAACTTTCTTCTAAGAAAAGAACGAGCCGTTGCAAAAAGGCTTTTAAAAGGGAGAAGAGGAAGAAGAGGGAAGCACTGTATGGGCAGCCTCCCCGTTGGCACGGCTCACATGCCTTAAACAGCACCCGGCTAAAGCTCGCAAGGTGGCTCACTTGAAAGTCCAGGCAGCCTACCACTCATAATCCAAAATGATTTAAAATGAAGCTGGAGCCAGAATGTGATTTTTATGGAAGCCTGACCTTTGGTCTTGCTCATTTCATTACCGAGCATTTTACTGGTGACATTTAATCTAGGCCAAAGTTTGTCCCTCTGCGTTTTGAAGCCGTGCCATTTCATCGTGTGGTATTTTGCTTTTGATTAGGGTTCCATAGCATTAGCTGCCTCATAAATTCAATAGCAGTTAAATATTTTATGTAAGCATGCTATTTTTCAAGAATCCCAACTATCGGAAGGTAATATCTAATTTGACATAAAATATTAAAATAAGGACTCTCTCAAGAGTGCAAAGTTGCTGTTATCAGGGGTGGGTTGAGACACATCTTAACTGGGCCTCGCAGGTGGGCAGCTGCGGCAAACGCACTCAGGACCGCACTCAGGACCGTAAGCTTAGTGTTGCACCCTCCCTCTTGTCCTCTGAGCCCTTAGGATCCTAAAGGGTCCACATCTCAGGAGAGCTGAGGCCAAGTCGGCTGAGCCAGGGTGAGGAAATTCAAGATGAATATCTTCACTATTCCATATGCTGCCGCAGGAAAACGTAAGATGGATTAAAAAATAATAATAAAAACCCAATTTAAATTGAGAAGAGATTATAGTCTGCATCTCTAATGGTCAAGACCTCCTGCAGGAAGGTCACCTGGGGGACACATTTATGGATACACAGTCACAGGCTTCCAGCCAGACTGCTGAATCAGTCTGCAAGCAGGGGTTGCAAATCTGCATCGTTGATAAGTCTTCCAGGTAATTTTCAAGCATACCAAAATCAGGAAATCACTGTAATACGAGCTATGTCCAGAAGTAAAACATCCAGGTTCACAAAAGGCTAAGGTAAGAGTTAGAATTACACAATTGCAGGGTGATTTTACGTGTCTGGGTTCTGTTTGTTTGTATGCTAGGGTATTTTTTTCTGCTTTTTGATCTTGAGGGTTTTTTAATTTTTATTTTTCGTTGCTGCTGTTTTTCCTCAAAAGACTGTAATTAAAGAGGAGAGAGAAAGAGATGCTAAGACACCCACAGGAATGGCT
The DNA here is from genome assembly GCA_028555095.1 of Dicrostonyx torquatus. Taxonomy (NCBI): domain Eukaryota; kingdom Metazoa; phylum Chordata; class Mammalia; order Rodentia; family Cricetidae; genus Dicrostonyx; species Dicrostonyx torquatus. The sequence goes on from JAQHUG010000078.1 coordinate 4,055,618, forward strand.
CAGCCTGTCACAGGAAATGAGTGTTTGAAAATCAGCCAAATAATTGTAGGAGGGGTCTTGGAAGCTGGGGGACGAGCTCCAAGAACTCTTGAAACTGACTTCATGTTACTAATTTGCAGACACAGAATGCATCTGCTCCTTTTAAAAATCAATGAGAATGCCCACCCCACCATAGTGCAGGCTTAAGACGGTTGCTGGTGTCCAGACCAGGATCCATCTGCATGTAGTGGAGCATCTCGGTGATCCGCGTCACCAAACACACATGCTGTTATGTCACTTCCACTTTACCTTATCTTGAATTGTCAGCAAGAACTGAGGCCCATATTAATAACTAGAGATCATGCATTTCGGTCAAGGAAAACAAGCCTGCGGATAGCCCTGCAGATAGCTGGTGTGCTGTAACTGGAGCGCTATGGTGGGTGGTATATGCGGAAGCAGTGTAATAATTCAGAGAAAGACCTGATGGACTACGGATCACACGTCTTTGTTTAGGAAAAGCATTTTGCAGAAATAATCAGATTGTTGTTAAACATGATACTTTGCTATAAACAATAGAGAATAGGGAAATATTATTATGATAAAGCCATGGTAGGTTCCAACCCCCCAGAGAATCTAATTATACTACAGACAGGAAGTCCGTGTGTCTTCCTTTTTCTAAAAACTAATGAAGAGGTTACAATGCTGCTCCTCTGAATATAATTCTGATTAAAGGCTAGAAATTACTCTCAATAAGAAATAAAGAAGTTAAGTACCTTGGAGATTGGTCCTTTTAAAGAAATAAACGCTGGCTATAATCATGACCTGAACTAAGATCATTTTAAAAGGAATATTGCAAAAAATTTTAAAGCAGGTTTGTCCTTTGTATGGGCCCTGAAGGGGAGTGATTAAGAAATAAAGAAAGAAAGAGAAATGAACCTCACATAGTCTCTACTTCATAGGAAGGAAACTATGTCTAGAGAAAGTGAGTTAGCCGAATGGGAAGCTCTCTCCACAGCTTGGACAATAAAAGAACATGGAGAAGAGGCAGAGGGAATAAAAACAAAAGTCACATCTGTGCGTGAAGCAGTGACAAGATAGAGGCCAGAATTGCTGAGTGTCCTGGAAAGTTCTGAGGAACAGAAGAGACTTGAAAGCAATGTGCAGAAACCAGCTGTCAACAAAGACAAGGTAAGATCGTCGGGCCAGGAAAATGGTACTCTGTGAACAGATGATGGAAAAGATTGCCAGATTATCAGTCTATTAATCTGTATATCCCCTCAGGCTGACATGGGCCTGTCACCTATCAAGCATGTCACAAATGTTCAGTGTCCAGATGGATGAAAAATTTAGGTACTGACAATGATTTTGAAACTATATGAGCAGGGACTAGAGAGATGGCTCACAGGGTAGAAAGCATACGGTTGTTAAGAGAACCTAAGTATGTATGTGTACAACATGTGTGCCTGGACCCTGCAGAGGGCATTGGACCCCCAGGAACTGGAATTACAGAGATCTGTAAGCCACCATATAGGTGTTAGAAACCAAACTTTGGTTGTCTTTTTGAGCAACAAGTGCTCTTAATCACCAAGCCTTCTCTCTATAGTCCCAGAATAAATCTTTCTTTGTAAAACCATGAGACATACAATATACACAGTTTTTGAAAAGGATATTTTAATATCAAGATAAGAGTGAAACTGATAAAGGAACCTATTTATAGTTCATCTCTCTTCAGGCTATCTGAAAGCTGACATTAGATTGCTTATTATTAATGAATGTTCAGGATCAAGCAGACAAGTTCTAAAATCAAGTGGGGTAGTGTAATGCAAAATTTCAGAAGAAAAGAAAAAACATATTAATGAAATTTCAGAAGAGATTTGATTTCTGCCATAATTCTTCAATATTGTTTCCTATGAAGCAGAGAAGCTTAGAATGATTTATATAAAAATGTTGTGCATTTGCTACATAAAAAGAATGAAATAATGAAAAAACCAGAATTTATGTTTTATAGAATTAACTAGGTTATCAAGGTCATGTCATTGTCACTACATCCCCAGAGCATTCTGTAGGATCCCACCCTCCCTCTTGGAAATATGTACAGAGAAACCTTGACATGGTGGCACTTGAAACATATTGCTTTCTCATTTCCAAACCCAGGAGAACCAAAATGGAGGGAGACCTTCTCAAACTTTGCTGTATGACTCTGACAGACTTTGTCTTACTAAACATTTTTATCACCCACTTACATTAAAAAATTTCTGAAGCAATATATAAAATTTGAATTTGACACAAAGCTGGAAGCAAAAATAGTAATGGAGATCCAGTCCATGGGAGATGGTGGGATGTGTTTATCCCTTCCTGTTTTTCTCCCTTAAGGGTAAATATTAGCCTTGAAAATAACGGAGACTACTAGAACCCTAAGAGTGTTGTGGAAAGCTGAAATGTGCTCCTATAAAGATGGTGGCATTAGTATCCCCAGAATCTGAATTCATCTTCCGTGGGCAGATAGGACCTCAGAGATTGTGAGTGAAGATCTTGAGATGAGATTATCTGGAGTTATCTGGGAAGGTTGAACATACATGTAAGGGTTGTTGTTGCTGCTGCTGCTGCTGGTGTGTGTGTGTGTGCGTGTGTGTGTGTGTGCGTGCGTGCGTGAGAGAGAGAGAGAGAGAGAGGGAAAGAGAGGGAGGGAGGGAAAGAGAGAGGAGCAAAGAGGCTATTGTTAGTAGGAACAGAATTTGGAAGACATCTTAGTTACTATCCCACTGCTATGACTAAGGCAGCTCTTAACCAGGGGTGAGGATGGGCCTTGCTTACAGTCTTAGAGGCTTAGTCCATGATCATTATTGTGGGAAGTAGACAGGCATGACACTGGAGCATTACTGAGACCTTTGCATCCTAAAGTACAAGTTGCAGGCAGGGCAGGGTGGGGAGGCTGGGTTTGGAGTGGGCTTTTGAAACCTCAAAGCCCAACCCCAGTGACATACAACAAAGCCACACATCCTCAACATGGCCACACCTACTTTTCCTTCTACAACAGTTGCACTAGCTGGAGACCAAGCCATTTAAACATAGGAGTCTGTGGGGGCCATTCTTATTCAAACTGCTACAGAGGAGATGTGGATATGCTGTTGGCTTTGAGTGTGGAAAGATGGGTCAAAATACAAGAAATAGAGGCCACCATTCAAGGGATGGAAAAAGCATACAATAGATTTTCTTCCAAGGTTTCCAGAAGAAACCACTCAGACTGGACTTTAACAAAGGAAATCAAATTTGCAACCTATAGGCATCACAAGGTATGAAAACATTCATAACACATTTCAGCCCAGTCAATAACCTTCTTTCCATAGGTCAGAGACTTTTCCCTTTAAATGTCACTGGCTACCCTGTTATGGAAAAGCTTCTTCCATAAACTCAAGTAGCAGCAACACCCAAGACAGGTGAGAGTCCTTGTGACATGGGGCACAAGACTGAAAAGAACAGTCCATGGATTCCAAAGGTTAGCTTGTCACCAAAGCCATACATTCTAGCAGCCAGTGGAGACCAAGACCACACAAGGTCACTATATGCTAAAAGAAGATAAATAGAATTCTGAAATTCTTAGTGCACTAACAAAACATCCCTGGTCCCATTAGAAATCACCTTTCCTACCAAAAGCCATGGAAAATAGAAAACGAATGAGAAAAGGTAAACAGCTGACCTAAAAGTTGAGGTGATTCAGACCATCTGATAATGAATTTTAAAAGAATCATCATGAAAAATGATTTTTAAAAGCAATTAAAAATGCTATTAAAATGAATGATGCACTAGAAAAGCTTGACACAGTGTAAGAGCCAGACAAAGGAAGGGGCCAATGACCAGCACAGAACTCAAAGGCTGTCATAGTGGAAGAGAGCACAGCAGTGAAGCAGAGATGGCCAAAGACCAGCCATGAAGGTGAAGAAACATGTGTAGGACAGAGAGGAATCACTGTACAGAAAGGGAGGAGGACAGAGTCACATGGCTCTATGGGAATGTGATAATCCCACATCTGTAGCATCAGAGTCCAAAAATAAAAGGGGAAAAGAGTGAATAAGTCTTCTAAACTCCAGTCACTAGAAACTTCCCTAAAGTTGGTGAAATGATTAAAGGCATGTGATCCACAAATAGATAAAGCAATCAGACAAAAGCATACTCACAATAGCAAGCAGTTGGTTAAAGTTCTGAAAACATCTAAGATCTATTAGGGAGAGAAGAAAAACTGGAGAGAATACACATGCTCTCTACAGAGGAGCATCAGCTCAAAAGCTGCTGGTAGATTTCTCATATAGACTACTTTTTCAAGGGCTGAAAAAAAACCTTCTGCTATGAATTTTGCATGCAGTGAAACTTTCATGGAAGAGGAGGAAGTAAAATCTTTAGATGGAAGAAAATAGAAAGTTGCTGTGAGCTGACGTGTGGTTAACGAATGGCTTAAGGAGTTTTTCCAGAAGAAGCATGGGGCCCCTTGTTCTGACTGCCCAGCTAGCTTACACCTGAAATAATCACACAGAAACTGTAGTAATTAAAACCTGCCTGGCCCATTGTCTCTAGCCTCTTATTGGCTAACTCTCACATCTTGATTTAGCCCATTTTAAATAATCTGTATATCACCATGAGGTTGTGGATTACTGGGAAAGATTTAGCATATCTGATCTGGCATCTCCATGGCAGCCCTCTCTGACTCTGCTTCTTCTTCCCAGAATTCAGTTCTTTCTTCTCCGCCTACCTAAGTTCTGCTCTATTAGGCCAAGCAGTTTCTTTGTTGATTAACCAATGAAAGTGACACACAAACAGAAGGACCTCCTACACCATTTCCCCTTTTCTGTTTAAAAAGGAAAGGAAGGCTTTAACATAGTAAAATTAACAAAACAGTTATCAAGCAAGAATTACAGTTACAATATTTATATCTATTTTATCTTATAAGGAAAACTATAACTATAAATTTTTCAACTCCCTCAAAGACTTCAGAAGGATATAATATTACCTAAGTAAAGAGGAAGTGCATTGAAAGCAACTTTCAAAACTCTAGAAATGACAGAGACATATCACTGCCTGGACATTTACCCAACGTTCTTCTATACCATTGGGGCATCCATCTTCAGCCTACAGGCCCATAGAATTTATCAGACATTTTCATAAAGCAGGAAATTTTAAAGACAGTTGAGTCACTTTCTTCTGTGTCTGCAGAATGTCTTGCACACTCTTTTATGAAATAGGAACCCCAAAGGATCATCTTACCTTTAGGCAAGTTCAGCAGTCATCCGTCTGGATAAAATGAGCTGCATTGGTGTGTTGGACTTCCCATCTCTGTGATGGTCTGAGAAAAATAGAAGCAAGTGGAAAGATTTACTTTGACTCACACATCATTGGTTTTGGTCCCTTAATGTAAGGAGGGCATGGTAGAGCAGAGACAGTGACATCATGGTAGCCAGGAAACATGCTAGTGGCTTTTCTCCTGTTTCCGTTTTTATTCTGTTTAGGTCTCTTGTCACCTACAATAAGGCAGGTCTTTCCAACTCGGTTTATGCATCTTGAGGAACACCCTCATGGACAGAATCTGACTGGTGCTATAAGCATTTGCTCTATCCTCATCGAGCCAATCAAGTGGACAATCCAGAGTAAAAATGTGTAGTTTGGTTAAGAGCACTTACTGTTTTTGCAGAGGACCCAGATTCAGTACCTATGTGGTGACACAAACATCTGTAATTCCAGCTCCGGGAGATCTGAAACCTTCCTATGAGTTCTGGGGGCACCAGGCACACTTGGAGTGTCATACAAGTGTGCAAGCAAACACTCACGCGCTCAAAACTAAATCTAAATTTGCTTTTAAAGAACTAGCTTACTAATAACAACCTCATATACTTACATATAAATGTTCCAAATGCACCAAATAACAGATTTCTGAAAGCTCCCATAAAACAACACAACAATGCAACAGATGCTCAAAGAACACAAAGCCAATGTTGAGAGGTATGCTGGTTCCAGTTATTTAATATTTGTGAGATGTCAAAATTGCAGAAATAGCCACATGCTTTTACTGGCTGAGCCATTTCAACAGCCGAACATATGGTATTTTTACTCCGAGATAGATTTGCATGTACTTGCAGGAATAGCAGCTACTCAAATAAGACACACAGAGATGTGTTTCTTTGGTGACTGGTCCTGCCTTGGCTTCTTTGCATATTTTCTACAATCTGGAACCTCTGAGCTGAAATTGGTTTGGAGGAATGAGCTCTTCAGTCAGCTGTATGCCTGCCTTGGAGAAGTGCTTTCTAATAGGAAAGTAGAAATCTTCGAAAATTTCTCTAAGAGCCAGGAAGAGTGATAGATAATGAAATGAAAATTTTCTTTTTCCTGAGCTTTCCTAATTAAGCAAGTCTTACAATAATATAAAAGCATTATTCAAGGAAAAAGGCTCAATGTTGGTATGGTTTGCAAACTAACGTTGGAGGAATATGCCCAGCGTGGTCACATGTGCCTATAACCCTAGCCCTCCTAGAACACACGGGCATGACCATACATGCCTATAACTCAGTGTTGAGGGAAAAGACATGTGGATCATGGAAGCTAGAAGCTAGGCTAGCTGAAGTGGTAAGCTCTATGTTCAGTGAGAGACCCTGTCGGAAAAAGTTAGGTTGAAGTGTTGGTGAGCTGGTTGAAAAGGTCAAGGTGCTTACAGCCTTTCCCAGGTCTCACATAATGAGAGGAAAGAACTGAATCCCACAGGTAGTCCTCCAGCATCCCTATACATCCTCCACTAAATAAATAAATGTACACATTTCTAATTCAAAAATAATACAATGAGGAATAATAAAGACATAGATGTGCACATATGTGTCTTTTGTCTTTCAATTGTGTGTTCATGGATGTACTGTCCTCCATATACACACATAGACACATACCACACAGACACACACACACAAACCAACAACAGAAATAAAACAATCAAAATGTAAAAATCTCTTAGAAGAAAATGGAAGTAAAATTCTTAAATTTTGATACTGACTGATTAAAAATTCCTTAGCTATGACAGAAACATATCACATCAAATCAAACAAAATCACAGTCCATAAAATGGGAAATTGATTGACTTCAATAGAGCTAATGCTTCTGACTTACAAGCAATATTGCCAAAGTACTAAAAAGATAAATTTTATACTCGCTTAAAATAGCTTATGTACTGTGCCTGGTTATGGTGTATATCTAGAATATAACAAAACAAAGCAGACAAAACACACAACCCTGGACCTGAGCAGTGGATCTGAACAGCTGTTTCTACCAAGAAGAAAACACAAAAAGACATTCAGTATCTGTCCTTGGGGGACTAATATTGAAACCCTAGCAAGATGATTCTCATTCTTGTTAAAATGACTACAACTGGGGAAAAGGGAATCCCACAGATATGGCGAATCGTGTGTACTTGCAGAGTTATTGGAACCCTCACCAGTTTGGGGTAGGCACGATCCAAAATGGCACATTCACTTTGGAAAACCATTTGATTGTTTACCGCACAGCTAAGCATATGCTTACCACAACCTATAATCAAGTTCTAGGCATTTCTCCAAGGGAAATTCAAACAAGTTCTCACAAAGTCACAAGTGCATATGTTTATAGTGACTGTATTCACACTTGATAAAACCTGAAGACAGCACACGTGGCCCTCAACAGGTGAATTAGTACCTCTGACGTGGAAGAGGATGGAGACGGATGAAAATGATGGTAAGGGATGAAAACTGATTAAATAAAGACAGGGATGAATTATAGCTCAATTTTTAAAAAATCTATCTAATGTAAAATTCCATTGATATGACCTTCTCAAGAAATATACATACAGAGAGACTAGGATTTATAAGTAGTTGCCAGAGTTTGGAATTTATGAAGCCTTAAACCAAAGGGGCTCAAGGAAATGTTATTGAGAGAAGGAAACAGTGGATCTTGTGACTTATGGCATGCTAGTTTTGCTTGCATAATATTTGCATTAGTAAAACTCATAGGGTGAACGTTATTGTAGATAAATAATACTCAATAACTGATGCTCAGCTGAGAATAGCAACTGAGGTACAGAGCTGTCTCGGGTTGCTCCTGCAAGTGTAAATGTTACAAGCCCTGGAAGAAAAATGTTTCCATCTACTTCAAATGAGCACAGACTTCTATGCTTGAACATGTAACAAGGGGAATGCGCATACTAAAACTATTCATTGTATTTTCATTGGTTTAATTCACCAATGGAAATAGCCCAAATAGAAATCCTAGGAAGATGTGATAAATCAGCATGATACACTATCTATTTCTTCTTCAGTGAAAAGAATGAACTGTTGATACCGTATGAATGAATCTCACAGATGTGATGATGGGACAAGCAGCCTGACATGATGAGCTATGTGCCTTAGGCAAAATGATTCCATTGCTTCAAAAAAGAACATTAAGGACTTCCTGAAATAGTTATATGGAAACCTATTACTGTAAAGGTTTCCTAAAGTACTATACACATATATAAAATGAGTTTAAATGAAGTTACCCTCCAACAGGGTGAAAAAAATCCATGCTGGACACCACAAACTAACAAATCAAAAGCCCAGTGCTGGGAATGGGTTAACTCCTTTGAGATGTTAGCCAGTGAGCATTATAGGATATTTCCAAATATTCTTGATTACCCTGCAGAATTTGACAGGGAGACCCTATTGCCGAAAACACTGCCTACTTGAGTCAAAACATGGGAAAAAAAAAAAAACAAAAAACAAGCTGTTACTTGCTTGAAAGGTCCATGTTTCCTGGGTGACATTCACAGTCCTGGAAAATATGCTATGTATGTTACCAGATAACAAAAGTAACCATTGTTCTTATCCAGCTATGAACCTTGCAGTCTGTAATAAAGACCCCGCCTGATAGGACATACCCATTGGAGCAACAGTGGCACAGATTTCATGGGAGTAACCAATCACTTTTTAATTGAATTTAAGTGCCATTTCACATAACGAAATCCAGACCTTTATCGTGGCCAAGAAACTATGACTCAACAGGCCATAGGGGAGGGCCTACTACAATTATGTTGCTTAAGTTCACACAGTATTAAATTGACTGCTAATGACTTACGCTTATATGCATAGATCAGTGCATCCTTCAACACCCATTGGAGAAGATTCTTTTAGCAGCAGAAAGCAACTAACAGGGACATATAGTTTGTCAAGGTGCAAAGAATAAGAGACTATGCAATGTTTAGGCCTAAATGGGACATCTACATTACACGGTGTCCTTTCAGAGCTCAGGGATTATTGTGGAAGAAGGAACAGAGAGACTATAAACGCTGGAGACAGTAGAAGATTAGAAAGAAGCTAGTTTCCAGCTATAACATGGAAGTTATAAATATAAATGCATAGCATTTGAGACAGCGTGTGCAAGATCTGTACAAGCATGGCCTGGAGAGGTGGGCAGGAAGTCTACTCACTAGTTGAGGCGCTATAGGCCTTTGGTGGCTCCACAGGAAGGGGGGATCCATTTTCTTGAAGGCTGTGGCACCTGGTCTGATAGGCTTCCATGGATGGTCAGACACCCATGAGTGTATCTGGGCAGCACAAACTGGAGGATACAGAGTCATGTGGATGGGGAGAGGAAGTGGATGTGAGATTATTTGAGGGCAGAGGAGGTAAATATTATCAAAAATACGTTGTATGAAACGATTAAGGAATTAACTAAAATCATACTAGTGCTCATCTAGGATGTGGAGTAATGATTAGAAAATAACTAGAAAATGGCGTCTTGGCAGAAAACCGTAACGCTCTCAGTGCTGCAAGGGAGGCGAGTTTGCACAGGCCTGTCTATTTTTCAAGCTTGTGCTGCCATAATTAGCACACTTAAAATATTTTTTTTTACAAACTTTCATGTTGAAAACTTTGCAAGCTAGATGGTGGTGGTGCAACCGTCTTTAATACCAGCACTTGAGGAGGCAGAGGCAGGTAGGTCTCTGAGTTTGAGGCCAGCCTCCTCTACAGGAGAGGTGTAGGACCCACTCTCCTGAGAGCCGCGCCTGGTGAAGGACCAGTTCTTCCTCCTCTTACAGCCAGCTTGGGATGGGGTCAACTCTCTGCAGCCATTTTCTCTCAGCCTTTAGCGGGAACAGGAGCCACAGACATCAACACACACAGCTTCTGCAGCAGGGCTAAAGATCCAGACATGGGCATTGGCAGCAGCCCAGACCAGAACATTGCCATGGCTCCAGGTGGCAAGACAGCCGTCCACCTCAGTCTGCTCCTTCATCGCTGTCACCTCTTCAGATCTGTCTCTCTCCACAGGACATGAACCACCCCATCTTTCTCTCTCTTTTCCATAGAACACACTTAGAAAAAAATTGTTGAACTGTTCATACCGAATAAGAAGAGGAAGAAGGAGGAAGAGGAGGGTGAGAGAGGAGGAAAATGAAATAGAAATGAAAGCAGCAGCAAGAGCGTGCTGGCTGCTGTGGCGACAGTAGAACAGACAAGTGGAGCAGGCGGGCAAAGCTAGAAGGGTCTACGAGGCAGTAGGATGGTCACTGTGTCTGAGTAGGCAGAAGTGCTTTTTGCATGTTAGTAAGAGCAGGCTCAGCAAAGTGGGGAGAACAAGAAGCCTGAGTAGAAAGAGAAAAAGAAAAAACCCGAGTAGAAAGAGGAAAAAAAAAAAACACAGGAAAAGAACAGCAGACACGTTCTCATCTTCACAACCAGGAACTGTGTGTGTGTGGTGTGTGTGTATACATACACATATAGATACACATGTATGTATGTATTTACATATATGTAATGTATATGTCTATATATCCCTCCATATTTTCGACATGGAATGGAAACCCTCAGAACTGGCTGCTACAAACACAGTAAATTTCTTGGGAAAAGAAAGCCAGGACATCTTTTTAAATCCGTCATTCATTTATGATTGTCTCTGAAACAAATTCCAAATTTACTGTTATTTCTCAAGTTAAACTCAGAAATTGTAGATTTTAGAAATCAGTTTTCTTCCTTTGTCCAAGAAGACGGCAGCCATTTTACTGGTGTTCACACTGATTCCGTTAGGGCTTCCTGCTCTTGTCTGCACGGAGGTCTCAGGTGACTGCAAACTCCTGTCACAGGGGCCCTCCAATGAGGGCTGTGGTCAGTAAAAGGACAACTCCACTTCTGCATTTCAGTCAGTCTTGCTTATCACAGACTTAGTCCCACGTGGGCCCTTAAATCTTTTACGCAGAGTGAGTTATATTTTGTTTTGAAATAATATTTTTTCACTCAGATCCAAAGTATTCCAATTACTTTCCCCTTCCCTATGTTTTTCCTTTCTTGATGTTCTCCAGAGAGTCAAGCAAGCGAACGGCATCTAAGCATCACCCAGCTCAGCATGATCTTATGGAAGAAGCTGGAAGGAATAATCCACAGTGGTCAAGGCGCTAAAGACCGAACTTGATCCATAATTAAACAGTGTGCTCAAAAAGCTGGGCAAAGCTTGCAGCTACTGCCAATCTCTGATGTTCTTTCGCGAGCCTTATCTCCATTTGAAAGCTTGTTTTTAAGGTGTTTCTTTGGCGAGTGGTCTAAATTATTCACTGCCTCAATATTAATTTTAGTTATATATTCCTGTGGTGGAGCCTATACAGTGGGATAGAATCATTTTATGAAGATTTTTAATTAAGGTTAGTCAAAGCCATGGTGCTAATTAATAACAATAACAATAAATAGACACCCCACACATGTTCACTGTATTGTTCTGCCTCATTAGCTAGAATATAAAGCAAATAGCAATCAAAGCGTCACTTCTTTGAACATTTACTTTAATTACGGTACACCATAGTACATATAATATTTATTCTTGGGGTATAGACAGGATTTTAAGATGGAAAAGTATAATTATGATAATTACACATTGGAGCTTTGCTTTCTTGAATATTTCCTTTGGAGGTATGTATGCCATGAAAAAAAAGTCAGTAAAAAGGCTCTGGGCATGAACAAACACTTCATTTTTAATAATCCTCACCCATTCAACACTGCTGCCATATTAGCATATTGTCATTTCTGCTTTTTACTTTTTCTTTTAAAGATCTATTTGCATAATTATGTAGAGTGCAATCTCTCTCTCAGGTTGTTCTGGGGTATGAAGCACTTAGAATTGCATATTACCGTAGAAGATAAGGCTCTGTAGATATTCATGGCATTTTTGCAACTGAAAAGAAAATAAATGTATGCATTTTCTCCTTTTTGCCAGCTTCTTTATGAAGAGAAAAGCTTGGGTGCATTAGAAGAGTGACTGTGGCACTGTCTTATTTTCCTTCGGAAACACCACCTATGTCACAGAAAAATACATGTGTTCATGAGCTTTAATTTCTGTTGTGATGAGGCATAGTCACATGAAAACATGACATCTCTATTTCTCACTTTCCATTCAGATATGAGTGAGTTCAGAATAAATACCAGAACAATAGTGACAAAATAGTGGGCTGGGTTCTTAAGACTCTCATAGACACACGGACATGCCCAAAATCGTGACTTCACTTCTAATGACTTGCCCATGCAAGGGGAATATTAAATGTGTAAAAAAAAATTAGAATATAATTATTTGTTTATATCAACATTTTGTTGAATTATGTTTTATGCAAAAACATACTTCTTATTTAAAAGGACAGAGATGAAGTAGAAAACTACAGAATAAAAACAGAATCAAAATTTTCTAGAAATTTGTCTATTCATTACTCAACAATGAGTTTTAATTGATATCACCCTATCCTCCCTGGATTTGCATACTGACATTCTTCGGGCTGGTTAGGCCATAAATAGTAATTTAAGCCATACATAAAGGTTTGGATTGAATTTCTCTTGACTCCCAGGGAAGAGAAGCTGAACTGAAACATAAGACTCAAAGCTCTGTGTGTTGGTCTCCTTACACACCACACACTTTTCTATATACAACACATATCTCTTGAGCACAGTGTAAGTATTTAACTTAGAAATAACAAAATGTATGTTTTTATTTCTTAGGTGAAAGCTGTTAGGGTTCTAAAATGTGTCACCTAACATTAGGAAGATCTGCAGTCCCTGGTTTAAAGCTAATGTTTGGAGAAAAAAAATCTGTAAAACCTTAGCAAATATTAAAAGAAAATGACCAACCCTGCACCAAGGGAGAGAGGGTAGAAGGAGACTGGAGGGGCAGCCGGGACTCCCGGGACTCCCGCCCACCCACAACCCACACAAGAATGTCCACCAACATTCCGTCATGGATGGGAGACAGACTCAGCAAGGTCCATTCCTTACTGAGGCCTGAGGAGCTTTTGGCCCATAATGGTTCCTAGGAGAAGGAGAGCCATTTTCTTCAGTGATGCAGTTACTTGGAAGCTGCCCACGATCCAATAAATAACACCCACGCCTGCAGAAGCAACCCTAATTAAACACAGTCAAGCACAAAACAAGGAAATGGTGGGAAGAGGGCTAGTTGTAAAGAGGAAGGAAGGGCTCAGCAGGAATGGGCGGGAATGGCAAGGGTAATGACAGGTGAATGCAGTCACAATGTGTTGTATACACTTAAGAAACGGTCAAAAAAATATAGACATAATTTTACAAAACAAGTGACAACTCATGGTTCTTTCAGTCAGGCAGGAAGGCTACTCGATGGCAGGTATGTTATTTTTGTTATTGTTGTTTGTTTTGAAACAGGGTTTCTCTGCATGTCCTGGTTGTCCTGGTACTCTTGTAAACCAGGCTGGCCTCGAACCCACAGAGATGATGGCAAGAACTTCTAAAGCCAGTACACAGATAGCTCTGGCCACCCAGCAGTAGCATAGCCTAAGTCAGTTTGTTCCACTTCCTCAATGAAACTAAGGACTGATGGCAAGCTTCTGGGAAGCCTTCTCTTCTGTTCTGGACCTGTGCACTAGCTACCAGGAGGACAGCAAAGTTTCTGTAGCCCACCTCCCTGCAAAGGAGACCAGCGAGAGACAGACTTTGCCCCGTGGCATAGGAAGGATCTAGTAACCAACTGTGAGATCGACAGCAAGGGATGACTTGCTGCAGATCTCATGGTCCTACTGCTCTCCACTTTAGTTTTTCATTCCTGCCTCATATGGAACAGAGCCAGCAATACTTAGCAAGAAAATGTATGTGGGAGGTAAAATTTTGAAGACTTGCTTGTCTAAAGACAGTTATTTTAAAACTGCATATTTCAGATTTTAAAAATATTTGCCTTCCTCCTGAGTACTCTGAAGGAAACACTGCTATTTCCTCTCACATTTGCTCCCCCTGCCCCGGGTTAAATTATGTTGTCATTTAAAACGTCTAGAAGTGGAATATCTACAATAAATTACATAAGGATAACTCTTTTCGTTGTAGTCTGTATCGGCATAAAGAGATTCCACCTTCCCCTCCTACGGTTTTCTATAGCTCTGTGTTCTAGTTATTTATTTTGTCATTTGTTTGTGAATAATTTTATATTAAGTTGAGAGATGTTCTACCTTTTACCTTAAAAACAGACAAAAATTTCACTAATTATAAATGTGTGCTAATGCTTAATTTTCATGGAAATATACAATTACCACACTATTTCTGAAATGACTTATTTCTTTAGAGACTTCAAAGACTACTTGAATTTCCTCTTTGTGTGAGATTTTGTCATTTATTCACAAGGACATCTGTGATTTTCCTTCTGAAGATCAGTGGCTTTAAACACATATATGTGTTTATATCAATCCTTTTGTGTCAATTTTCCTAGAATACTGTAAAGCCCAATGCATAGATTTAGCTCTACAGTATTACAAGATATTTTATTAAGTTCCTGAATTTATAAAATTTATTCTTGGCTGGGCAGTAGTGGTGCACACCTTAAATCCCAACACTCTGAAGGCAAAGGCAGGTAGATTTTGTGAGTTTGAGGCTAGTCTTGTCTACAAAGTGAGGTCCAGGATAACCAGGGCTACACAAAGAAACTGTTTCAAATCACTAAAAAATAAAATAAATAAAACTTATTCTTTTATGGAAGAAAACTTTTATATAGTTCAATATCGTTGTTCTCTAGAGTTACGTTAATCTTTAGTGTGTGTGTGTGTGTGTGTGTGTATGAGAGAGAGAGAAATAATATGGTGTGCATTAGTGCATTAGATTTACTTTATCCTGTCCACTACACTTTCTGCACTATCTTCAACAATACTTATTTATTTATTTCAGATTTATTTTATTTTAATCATCTAAACATTTCCCAAGCTTTCATATTAGAAAACCAAAGTTATTCCCAAGAAAACTCATTCAGGACATAACCAACCACAGTATTTTGTTCAAAGATTGATTAGAACATTCAATCATTCTTAGATCCCCTCTTCTCTTACAATCATTCGATTTAATCCAAAAGAACCGTAATTTAAAGGGCCAGCATAAAAACTGGCCAACTTCATTACAGTTCATTTGTGAAACAGAAAAATAAAGAACTATGAAAGATGTTTGAAAGAGGAAAAAACTAAAATAATTGTATAACCTAAAGACATGTACAGCTAAAGCAATCTGAGGAAGGCGGTGATATTGAAGGAGGCATTTACTATTAACGAAGCACACTGAGTCCAAGGATAAACCACGTGACCCTGGCTGAGTGTTTACAGAGCGTCAGGGTAAGTACATTCTTTGTTCAGCTATCCCTTTGACGAGTCATCCTCTTCTCTGTAGTCTCACAGGTGAGGCTGCCTTTCCCTCCCTCTACTTACTTATTTTCCAGAGTGCTAGCAGAGTTGTCCTAAATCACTTTTTCTTTTTCTTTCTTTTTTTCTTTTTTTTTTGCCTCAAATTGTTATTTCCCATAAGTTTTAAGAGATAACATTGGTGAACAAGCAATCTTTTCTGACAGTTATTTACTTCCAGAGCTTAAAAAATATATCATTCATGCTTTGTATTTTCACTGAAATTCCTGGCTATTAGGGCTGCTGAGAAGAGCGGGTTGGTATTTCCGCTTACAACTTTGCATATTGTTTCTTTGCTTAATGGTTTCTACTGTGATAGGTTGTGGAGTTCTCTGGTCTTAGCCATCTGGGTCTTCAGTGCCTCTTTTGCCTGGGTGTCCATTTTTTTCTCTACACTGAGAAACTTTTCTGATATAATTTCATTGAGCAAAATGTATAAACCTTTAGACTTTATCATAGCTCTTTCTATTCATAGTATTTTTTTAGGCTTAGTTTCTTGAGTGTATTCCAAATTTTTGAAAGTTTTGGTTATGTTAATTAACGTGTGTGTGTGTGAATGTATTGCTGTCTTGATATTGTCCTCCACCCGTAAAATTCATTCTTCTGCTTGCTCTTGTATGATGATATACCTTCTCCACTGTGTTTTTAATTTGATTGATTGAGTTCTTATTTCCAGGCATTCTTTTGGCCTGTGTTTCTGAATATCAGTTTCCTTGCTGATTTTGTTTTCTCTGTGTTTATGCATTGCTCTTCCAAGTTGCTAATTGACTCATCAGCTTTGATCCTCATGCTTTTACATTCTGAGTGCTGGGATCATACATGTGCACCACACCTGCTTCCTGTAGCACTGGGGATTGGATACAGGCCTTTTAACCTTGCTAGACAAGAACTCTATTGATAATAATTTCCTTATGAGTAAACTGTACTTTTGTTTTTAAAGATTTATTTATTATGTACCCAGTGTTCTGCCTGCGTGTGTCCCTGCATGCCAGAAGAGGGTGCCAGACCTCATTACAGATGGCTGTGAGCCACCATGTGGGTGCTGGGAATTGAACTCAGGACCTCTGGAAGAGCAGCCAGTGCTCTTAACCTCTGAGCCATCTCTCCAGCCTCTGTACTTTGTTTTTTAATCTTAACTTTTTTTTCATCTGATTGAAGACAGTTTATAATTCACCATCTCACCCAGAACTTTTTAAGAAAATGTGAATTAAAACCGCAATAGGGCATCAATTTGCAGACCTGGAATGGCTGACACTCAGCAACTGTCTATATTTCAAAGGTTGGCATTGCATGGAATTGTTGACAATTGGAGCTACATTGGTGTAATCATTTTGAAAGGAGATTAGACTCTGTTACTAAACCAAACTAATACAGCACACTTGGTGAAGATGTCCACACAATGGCTTGTCTGTGAGTCTTAGAATCCCCCGATTTGATTGGCTTGAAAGGGTTGAATGCTCATCAGTGGGCGAATGGACTGATCGTGACATTGCCATAGTTTGTATCTTATGTGTCATTTGTTACTGGTCTGGCCCTCTCAGAAGGTGGTGAAAGCTTTAAAGGTGAGAACCTCGTGGGAGAACTTAAGTCATTGGCAAAGTGCTCATTAACCTGACTGAGGGAAGACTTATTCATCTTCCTGTTTGTGACATAGCCCTGAGGCAAGCAGTTTTGTTCCATTGA
Organism: Dicrostonyx torquatus; assembly: GCA_028555095.1. Taxonomy (NCBI): domain Eukaryota; kingdom Metazoa; phylum Chordata; class Mammalia; order Rodentia; family Cricetidae; genus Dicrostonyx; species Dicrostonyx torquatus. Next base: position 4,072,965 of record JAQHUG010000078.1, read on the forward strand.
GTGTCTACTATGATGATTTTCTTGACAAAGAACCAAAAATAATGGGCACATGATCATCCTGAAGTGAAAATTTGACAACACAAGCCCTTGCTTTTCATAAATTAGTTATCACACTTCTTTGTTATAGTAACAGAAAACTGGCTAACACAAGTGCATATCTGTATCATAGAATACTGTTCATTCATAAAATGGGCATCATGGATACCCAGAAGAACATAGCTCAACTAAGACCTGTGACTTATTTTACATATAGAAAGGAGACACAAAAAAACACACACATTGTATGATCATATTTGTGTTGGACCTAGCACCAACCATCTCTCTTCTTTACTGAGAGAAATCCGCCATGTTTACCTGGGGTGGGTGGTAAAGGAAAGGACCAGAAAGGCCCACAAAGTACTTTCTAGGAGTGCTAGAATATTCTCTAGTTTGATTGATATGGCAATTACACAGATGTATAAATTTGTTATCAAACTTACCACTTTAATTGAGTGCAATTTATTACATCTAAATTATACTTCATTAAAATTGATTGAAACTAAATGTGAAAAATTACAATAATTTGGCCGACGTACCATATACTGGCTATTTTTTTTTACAGTGACAGAATCAAGTGTCAGTGAACATGTTAAGAAAATTTAGCTATCTTATAGTGCCAGTGAATAAATTCATAAATCACTCTGCCAAAGAATTTGGAAGTGTCTGCTTGAATCAACCTTTTGCCTATGTAAGACACAGAGAGCCCACCACAGAGCACCAACTAAAGGAAACGTACATTCATATTCATTATCGTTAAAAGGAAAAACCCATCCAAATATCTATCCACAGGAAGTAGATTGGACAATAGAATGCTATACAGCACTGAAGTAAACCACACCTACACATACCACAGGCAAACTTGTCAAACAAATATGCATTGAAAAATGACAGCCATGGACATATGACATATGACTCTGTGTGCAACTGTGTGGTTTTAGAACTCAGGATGATGGTCTATTTGTGGGGCACACTAGTGGGTAGAGGCATGGAGCAATTTGTATAGATAATATGCAGATTTTGAGCCCGCTATCTCCTTGGTGAAGAGACAAATTTTATTCCTATATTTACACATTAAGCTTGCAATGCTACTGTTCAGGGAAATTATTTAAAAACCAAACAACTGAATGAAAAGCAAAATGCCTACTCGGTTTCCTGTCTTGATGAATCTAAAAATTCCATGAGGTTTAACAGGAAGCCGCGAGCCATCAGGCCCTTTCGAAGTCATAGTTTATATGGCGTGACTTCTTCAAAATTACAAGCAAAACACAGTATGACCAGATAGCATTTTGTGCTATCAGTAGTAACAACATCACTGAAAGATGGGGGTGGAGCTGAATATATTTGACAATTACCCACTGTTTGCAACAAGGAAGTGCAAATGAATCCTGTGCTGTACAAGGTTGTGCATACCGCCCAAGGGGGAGAGAATGATAGTGGCCTAATTTCAATGCTAGACTGCAGAAAGGTACATCAGGGGATGCTGAGTTGTTGAGATGTCAATGTTTCCCCCTCCTAATATTGGTTGAAATTTGGTGAGATTTAAAGAGGTCCTGGGTCCTGGGAGATTTCCCTTTCCTGGGCATTGCTATTATTGTGGGAGAGTTCACTGAGTGGCTTTTCCTAGCTCTAGGTGTCTTTGCTGTGTGATCCCACCTGCCATGTTAGTATGTCATGTAGTCATTTAGGATGTCATGAAAAGATCCTTGCCAGATGCTGGCCCTGCCATATTGGATTTCAAAGCTTCCAGAATGTGAGTCAATAGAAATTCGTGACCATTCAGAATTACCTCAAGTATGTATTTATAATCTCTCTCTCTCTCTCTCTCTCTCTCTCTCTCTCTCTCTCTCTCTCACACACACACACACACACACACACACACACATACACTCACATGCACGCATGCATGCACACACACACTTAAATAACAAATGGGTTCTTAAAGCAAAAAATGAAAAATAAAATTGTCATAACTCTTTTTTTAAAAGGTAAAGTAACAGCAGCGTTCTGCTCCCTTCGTTAAGTTGCTGAATTTTCTGAAATAGAACGAGAGAACAGCTTGTCTTTCTCATCATTTGATGCTAACTACCAGACAATCATGACCATCACAATAGCACAAACCCAGCATAACTCCAATGTGAACTTTGGTGCAAATATGACAGTTTTCAGGGAAGCTTTATGGTGCTGGGAATTAAACACATGGACCACTTAGCAGCTGAGAACCTAGCTTGAGGACTTGATGAAAGTGCAAAATCCAATGTTAGTGTCTATTGGGCTGATTGCTGCAGACACGCTCACCGAGGCACTGGAACAAGCAGCGCTAAGGTTTATAGATGTGATTTGTGGTCAGCCGCGCCTCTGAAGGGATCCACTGCAGCCACCAACTTCTGCCAAGTTATAAATTTGGAAAATCTTGAGAGCAGCAGTTTTCAGAATATGTTCTGCATCGTATTAGCTTCATGGGAGGCTAGAGAGTGGCACAAAGGAGAAAAACAGACATGCCGGTCCATGAATTGGCAACAACCCAGCAGGTCTAATTGTCTACACTGGTATCTTCAGCATAGGGCTTCCTGAAGAACTGTATCCTTAATGCACGAAGGAGCATGACGTGTTCTGTTTCTTGGGCCTGTTGGGCCAGTGAAGGCAATTTCCTTTCTCACGATGCTTCATTGAGAAATACTACTCTGCTGCGCGCAGTTTAGGATATGTTACTTAAAACCACACTACGAAAGGCTGTCATTGAGGATTTTCTCATCTGATTTAAGAATGTCCAGTGAGCTACTTTTGATTTTAAACGTACCTATTTCTAGATCCCTCTGACTTTGTGCGGATGGTAACCAGCAGGCAGCACTTACGCTGGGAAACCTCAGCTATTCCCCTGAGGTCTGTAATTTTATGACCTGCAAAAAGGAGAGGAGAGATACATTTTGGAAGCTTCTATTTTTAATGCGCAAGGGCTTTCTTTTGACCGGCTTCTGACATCGTGAGCAACCCACTCCTCAGTCAGCATAGCAGTGTGCAAAGCACAAACCCACACCTTCTCTCCCCGGCATCAGGTTGCCTTGCAGTCTCACCCCAACTTCAGGGTCTTCTCTTAGCCTCCAGGGGTGTGGATTTGTAACTGTATTGATTCAAACAATCGTGCAAGCAGCGGCAGGGAGCAGAGAGTCGTGAAATCAGTGGTAAAAAGGACAAATGGTATAAAGGGGGAGTTCCAAAGGTTAAGGCAGAACTAGGCCAGCCAGTGTGAAGTGAGAGAGGGTAAAGCCAGTAAGTGTGAGGCTAGCCAGAGCAAGGCCAATGAACGGGAGACCAGTGACCGTGAAGCTAGGCAGTGGTCAAGTTAGCCAGTGTGAGGCCACGGGCGTGAGGTCAGCCAATATACTGCCAGGCAGTTTGAGGCCTGAGAGTTCGAGGTCAGTGAATGTGAGGCCAACAAGTGTGAGTTCAGACTGAACGAGTCCTGGCAGTTTGAAGTCAGAGTGTGTGTGGTCAGCCAGCGTGAGGTACGGAGTGCTGAGTCAGCTGGCATGAGGTCACGGAGTGCTGGGCCAGCCAGGGTGAGGTCTGTGATTGTAAGGTCAAGCAATGTGAGGTCAAAAGGAAGGGAATTCCATCTTTGGGTTCCAGTCTTGCTCTGTGGGGTGATTCCGATAGGAGAAGAATCATGCAAACCCGTAAATCTTTAAATGAGGTTGGCAAGTTCTTGTGCAAGGATTGAGACTCTAGCGCTCTAATTCCCGCTGTTATGTAGGACAGCTTCATTTCACAGCGAAGCTTCAAGAGAGTCAGGAGGAAGCTGTATGCACAGCACCGGTACCCGCTGTCCAGCAGGGAACAGTAAGAGAGCTGTGACATGGCCTTCACTCTGAAAGTGTCTATGAGTCCCATTACATGAACTGCACATACAATCACACGTGTGTGGGCAGGAACATGTGACAGGAATCCAGTTATTAGATTGTTATCCTTTTTCTAAGAAGGATTTTCATGGCATTAAATGTAAAACAGGTAAATCATAGTCTTACTGTGATTGGTTGTGACTTACACACATAAAAGCACTGTCAAAGGGAGAAACAGAAGTTATTTATAACTCCGCGTTGGCTATGTTCTACAACTATTAGTAATCTTCACAATACTGGCTTGCATTTATTTGTGTGTGTGTGTGTGTGTGTGTGTGTGTGCGCACGCATGCGTGCACATGTACGTGTGATATAAGCATGCATGTGCCATGGGATTTGTGTCACATTAGAAGAAACTTGTGAAAGTTGGTTCTCTTCTTCTATGACGTTGATCTATTGATGCCAAGAATTGAACTCAGGTCCTTGGGATTCACAGCGGGTGCCTCTACCTGACCTCACTAGTCCAAGAAGACTTTGTATTGCTCAGAATTTAACACTACTTAAGTAACAACTTATGTGTTGGTGTCCTTCCCACTTACTCATCAATTTTATTTAGAAATAGTAGGGAGAACTAAGGACGTTAGCATAGAGGCAGCTGCTGAGCTAGGCTACTCGGATAATAAAAATGCTACTGACGGCTAGGGAGATGGTTAAGAGCACTGGCTTCTCTTGCACAGGTCTTGAATTTGATTCCCAGCACTCCCATTGCAGCTCACAACCATCTGTAACTCAAGACCCAAGGAATCTGACGCTCTCCTCTGGACTCCCTGGAAACCAGGCACTCGCATGATGTGTATACCTGTGTGCAGGCAAATCACTCATCTACATAAAATTAAGTTTAAGAAACTTAAATGCTCTAGGATACAAGAGGAAATAGTCTGGAGGTCGGGGAGGGGGAGAAATGAGAAAGCATGCCTTCCTAGCTGTGTGGGAGGGAGGGTTGGTGAGAAGATGCCAGGGCAACTGTAGGTGTGCAAGCATGTGGCTAGAGAAACTGTAGGTGTGCAAGCATGTGGCTAGAGAAACAGTCTTGGAAACCAGCACACTCCTCATACCAGCAGGTGGGAAAGATAAAGTAATCCAACCACCCTGACAAAAAGCAGTAAAATAATAAAAGTTAGCAAGCAGGAATCGAAAATGTAAAAACCCCAGTTTATAAAGAAGACACCGATGAAAAGGGGAAAACCAGTGGCCAGCAAAATGGTTCTATGGGCAAGGGCACTGGCCGCCAAGCGGGCTGTGCAGTTAGAGGCCCAGAGCCCACATAGAGGAGGGAGACATGGCTTACATAGCGCTCCTTTCACCAAATACACCACAGGACACATTTCCCCCACAGCAGCAACTAGAAAAATACATCTAAGAAAGTGAAATCCGACTCTCTGTTGTCTCTGAGAAAACACAACTGATGCAATTGGAAAACATTACCTAGCCTGATAATCAGAGGATGGAAGTCAATGAAGGAAACAGAAGCTGAAAATAAGTTGAAGTAGCTATTCTTATCTAACAAAGACTTAAAAAAATCAAAAAAAGTCATGTAAACATATCTATAAAAATATGGGTGGTTTTCTCCCTGATGCTGAGCAAGCTGCTTGAAATAAAAACTGTGACTAGTCTGTAGAGAGCCTTGCACAATAAAAACTGTGACTAGTCTGTAGAGAGCCTTGCACAATAATGGACGTGATGGGGGGAGGGGTCTGACACAGCTGGTGTTAAAATATAAAATCACAACAGTTGGGGGGGGCTTGCATCACTTCAGGCAGATAGCCTAGAAACAGGTGTGCTCATCTTCACAAATTTAGTTGTGATGGGAGGCCCGCATCTCCAGGCAACAGGAAAGAGTTGGTCCTCAGAGTGATGATGCAGGGGGCAGCCCAGCCATCTGGAAAGGTAAAAGTGACACAGTCCTCCTGTCTCACACCACATCCATGCACTAATGATCCAGAATGCAAATACTTTAAATGAAATAATTAAAACAGTAAGAATGGAAGCCAGAATATATGTATATTCTGGAAATGGTGATTTATTTTCTTTTTAAATTTAGACCATGAAATCTGGAGGCAAAAGGCAAGGTTAACATATTTGACTACATGAGTTTTTAAAGATAGCTTTTGTACAGCAAAAGACCAGGGTAGAAATCAAGGAGCAGGATGCTGAAATTGCATACGGCTTGTATGGGACGAGAAGCCTCCCTGCACAGAAAGAGCTTTGGTGAACCGTGCGAGGAGAGTCGGGAGACTAGGAAAATGGTCAAGTGGGATGACGAGGCAACCTGTAGGAGAAAAATTCAAATAACTTAATAGTTACATATAGTTCATATTGTATGTGTGTGTGTATGTATATATACACACAATAGTTAATGTATAAGAAAATGTATAATGTATAAGAAAATGATTTAAAATTAGTTTTTTTAAAGGATCATAGCAACAGAGAAGGAACTTAAAGAACAGTAGAATTTATACTAGCAATAAAATATGAAATCACAAGGGATGAACTTAAGAAAATTGTTTAGTATCTATAATGGATGAAAAACTAATGACCACTGCTGGGAGTGTGGGGAGGGGACCCAAGTAAACAGAGGCAGAAAATCTGGATTGGAACGTGGTCATTTAAGAGCAATAGCACTTCCAGTGACTGTAACCAAAAGCTAAGATACACGGGGATAAATTTAACAAAAATGGGCAAGGCATTTGCCCTGCAAGCTGAGAGCCCTTCTGTGGGAGAATGCAGATCTAAATAGAGAAAGCACTCTGTCTGTGAGCTGGAGACTGCTGCTGGTGCGTTGGCTAAACTCTCTCACATGATTTGTAAATTCAGTACAATTCAATATGAATTCGCACAGGCTGTTTTCTTTGTAGAAACTGACAAGGTGATTATAAAATCTGTATAAAAGACAGAGGTTTCCAAATCGCTAAAGTGATTTTAAATAGAACAAAACTGAAGCTGGAGAGTTGGCTTTCTCAGTAAAATGCTTAGACTTGAGTCTGATCCCAGTGGTTGGCCATGTTGGTACATGCTTGCAAATTTAGCCATTGAGAGAGAGAGAGACGGGCAGATCTCTAGGGTTTGTTGCTGAGTTTCAGATCAAAGAGAAAGTTTGTCCCAAAAAAGAAAGTGGGTATCATCAGAGAAACAACAGCCTAGGCGCCTAGGCTGCCTTGGCCTATACACACATACACACACACACACACACACACACACACACACACCACACACACACACACACGAATATACATACATACACATACCCATGCACACGCCTACTCCTGGATGGCTCACACTGCTTGAATCCAATCTAAGCCCTCTGGCTATAAGCAACAGCCATAAGACCACTGGAGTTAAAAACATACTATCTCTGGAACACCTGGTAGAAAACTTGATGGTTTATAATAGCAAATATTTCTCAGGACTCAAAACTCAAAAATGAGAGGAAAAAGTTGGTGAACAACTAAGATCATAATCAACAACTTAAGCTGAAACTGATTCTATTAAGTAAATTTACAAATTAGCATAAGAGACTTTATCCAGGGTGCATGGCTTGGGAGACCTCGGTACAACAGGAAAACCAGCCATTAAGACCCACCCCCTGCCTCTGTGCTTCCTCCACAGCTGTGCTGAAGCACCCCTTCTGACTGCAGGGCCTTCAAATGGGACCAGTTTGGATCAGCATGGTTGGCTCATTGAAGAGTCCGGACAAAGTCATGTGAAACAAGGTGGACCTTTCCTTCTCTGTGACTGGAATTCTTAGTAAAAGAGGAAGCGATGCAGGCACACAAGGGACAGAACAGTCTAGGAAGCCCCTCCATGTAAGCTAATGGATGGCAAGGGCTGCCTACAAGACAGTAGAGGTGGGCCGCATCAAAAGAGATGTGCAAATGGCAGTAAGCAGGGGAGAAAAAGATTCAAAATTCTCATTAAGAAAACGTAAATTAAAAGCACCATGCGTTCACTGAATCACAAAAATTTTTAAAACTTAGTACTGTTTTCAGAGACAGAGGGCTAACAAAATCCTCACCCGTGGCTAGAATCCCCAATATCATAGCCATTTGGAGACACAGTGCAACAGAATCTGTAAAACTAAGTATACATGTGTTGTACACCCTAATACTGTTGCTCATTTGGATTCACGAAGAAGACATTCTCTCTCTCTCTCTCTCTCTCACATACACACACACACACACACACACACACACACACACACACACACTTTTCAAGTATATCTGTGAAAATACTAAGCTGAAAATAAAATAAATAAAAAGGAACTGGGGGAAAATAAAGCTAAAACAAGTTTTCCATCCACTGTACAGACACGATGTGTGGCTTAGCCTTACAAGGCTTGGCCATCAAAATAAATGAACTACGAATTCAAATAACAAGAAAGACTATTAAACACATCCAGTATGTGAGAGAGTCAGGGATAAAGCCAGGGAGCTGTGTTGTTTCTCCGTCATGGAGTTCTAGAAAAGGCAAAGCCTTATGGACAGAAATGGATCGGTAAGAGCTGGTGAGAACTGATGGAGATATTTTGTAGTAACAGGAGTGGCCAATTACTGTGGGGTAGGCGACATCATTCCATGTTTGTCAAAGTTTGTGAAGCATAGAAAGGTGGAAAATGCTGCCATCTGTGATCAACACTTCAAAATGGATGCTCTAGGGCTGGGCAGGGTAATACAATACCCTTAATCTCAGTGGCCCAGCAGAAGCAGTGCATTTCTGTGAGTTCTAGGCCAGTCTAGTGTACACAGAGAGTTCCTGGTCGGCCAGGTCTACAGAAACCTGGTTTTCAAATATCAATGCTGGCAAAAGCATAGCTTCATTGTTAATTTTATGCAACCACCTAAGACTGCAGGTTCTACCAAGATAATCAGTGTTAATTTTCTTTCCTTGATGGCAGAGTTGGGGGAGCATTTTTATTTGCATGTATTTGCTGCATTGTTTCCAATCTTCTTAACATAATGTGTCATAAGATACTGTTCTGGGATAAAAAGGAGGAAAACGTTACTTAGAGTTTTACCACTTATAAAAATATGCCCTAAAATCTGTGTTCTGAATCCCCGAATGCCCGGTCACTCAACGAGGGAAGTCCTGATGTAGGGTACTTAGTGTATGAGCTAGCCAGTTTTTCTTTGAGGCAAGGTCTGGTCTTCTTTTTGTGAATTATTTTATTTCATTTTTATTGGTATTATTATCTTATTTTACTGAAATAAGAATGCTTTTAAGTATTACTCATAGGAATACCTTTATCTCTGAGAACATCATTCTGCTCTCAACTTAATCCTAATGGAGATCTACTCATAAGCCCCTTCAGCCTGCCATCAGGCTGAAAAAAGAGATTCCATAGTGAAATTTATTTGAGTAACTGTATTACAAAATAGAACATATGCTTTAATACAGACTGTATTCCTGAATATAATACTTCTCAGTGTCACTAACTTGCCAGATGGTAGCCTACACCATCAAGAATATCTGTCTTGGAGTTTCTTATAGACCCTAGTCTCCATCAGACATGAAATCTCTAGAATTATCGTGTGTGTAGTGAGCTGCTTGCTTCTCTGCTTTCCTTTTCTAGGCTGTTAATATCTTACTTGTGCCTCAATGCAGCCATTAGGTTTGCCTAGCAGCTACAATGAGAAATCACACCCATTGTGGCAGTCTTGGGTTTCTTTTGGGGCTTTCCAAATATAGGTTTTCTTTCTCCTTTTAATGATTCTGTTTGGTCAAACACCATTGTCAGCTGTCAAGCAAGGCATTGTTTTCTTTTGCTTCTTTCACCCTTCACCAATTCCCCCAGTTGTTTATAGTTCCAAATCTGGCAGTTAA
>JAQHUG010000078.1:4104018-4132899 GCA_028555095.1 Dicrostonyx torquatus
CAGTTGACAGAAAATTGCTAGTTAAGCTGGTCATTTTCTTTTTTAAATCTCCAATTTCCTGTCTCAGAAGCCCCAATTCAGACTGCAAGGACTGCTGTCATCTTATGGTCAGACTAAAATTTTATGAAAAAACTACAGAACACAAGAAAAAAGGTGAATCCTAGAAATGGCCCGGTAGGAAGGGCTTCATATGTGTCTTGGAAGACCTCAGATATGTTATGAGCAAACAGGCTCTCCATGCCACGGAGGGTGATGTTGTCAGACATACTTCTTCTTTTCAGAACTCACCTGTGGTGCAGGAGCAGGTGTAGCAGGTGTTCGTCAGTAGGTGTCGTGGTAGTTACAGTAGTTGAGTGGCGTACGAAAGCACGCGCATGGCTAGGTGGAAGCTAGGGCCGCAGTACACTTGAATTCCTGAGGTCGGCCTAGATGGCATGTCCTAACACTTGTTAAGAAACTGGGGGAAAATCTCGAGAGCAAGAGATCCAAAGTCTGGGTACAAAGAACAGAAATCCAGAAGCTTTCAGCTGCTAGCCAACAGCTGGCTAGCTCCAGGCACCCGCCTGCTGCTTTGTCCGCCTACCGCTCCGCTGTGGGCTATGATATTGCAGCTCCCAGAAAATGGAGGGGTCATGATGGATGTTTAGTTGGCTAACCATTTCTATGCCTTACTGAGGCTGCTAAAGCCAAAAGCTGCTGCTGAGATTTCAAACAGTGATTCTATTTTAACTGTCGGAAAGTCCCAAGAAGCTTTTGCCCCAGGCAATTTTCAGCATTAGGCAACCAGTCTCCCTAGGCTGTAAAAACTGCTTTGCAAATCAGGCAGGCAGTGTGGATCCCAAGAGGTGCAGAGCTTTCAACCACTGACTCCACACACAGGCCAGGCCGCAGCCAGGAGGGCTTATGCCAAGCGGCTGCTGCTGAGTGGCTTAGGAGTTCCAAAACCAAATGTTGGGTGCCAGATAATGATGCAAAACAATCCTACACCAGTTTGATTAAAAAGGGGTTATTTATTGGAAGGGGATAAAACTTACAGATCAATGTCCCAAACCACAGTCCTCTTGTCACAAACAGGAAACAGAGTCTAGCAGTCAGAATGGAAGCCGGAAGCAAGAGAGTAAGTGGAGCACTGCTGCTGCTTTTTAAAATGAAAACCACGCCCCAGTGGGCTGATATCTTAAAAGCCATTGGCTGAAGGCGAGGGAGCTCCCGCAGCACAGAATCTAAAACCTAAAGCCAGAACACTCTGGAGAACAACAGAAAAATCTTATGAACTTTAGTTACGTAGAGATTCTTTTTTTTTTTTTTTTTTTTTTTTTTTTTTTTTTTTTTTTTTTGGTTTTTCAAGACAGGGTTTCTCTGTGGCTTTGGAGCCTGTCCTGGAACTACCTCTGTAGACCAGGCTGGTCTCGAACTCACAGAGATCCGCCTGCCTCTGCCTCCCGAGTGCTGGGATTAAAGGCGTGCGCCACCACCGTGGAGATTCTTAAGTCACATAATGTAACACAGTACTACCTCTGCTGTGGGCTCCTTTAGCTTCAGTATCTCATGAGGACAGGTGGCACCATCACCGTGGCCGGAATATGTGCAAGATAGGATCACACGATCCGACAGAACTTCACAGCAGATGGACAGAGACCAAGCTTGTTCTTTTATGGCCACTCTTTTTCTAAGAACTATTTCAAGGTCACATAAGATAGAATTCCTTTATCTCTTTGGAAGTGGATACTGGAAAATCTTAGGCTTTTCCCACTAGGCCCCAATTTCTTCTTCTTCTTCTTCTTCTTCTTCTTCTTCTTCTTCTTCTTCTTCTTCTTCTTCTTCTTCTTCTTCCTCTTCTTCTTCCTCTTCCTCTTCCTCCTCCTCCTCTTCCTCTTCCTCTTCTTCTTCCTTTTAACTTTTTATTGATTTATGGAGTTCCCATCATACATTCAGATCCCACTTATCTCCCTGTCCCCTTTCTTCTACCCTCTGCCCTTGCAACCCTTCCCAAAGCAAAAAGTAAAAGTAATACAAAAGCAAAACGAAACAACAACAAAATATCTTAGCATGAAAGCTGTAATGTGACCCAGGGAGTTACACAGTATACCCTTTAATCCATGCATCTTTGCTTGTAAGCATTCATTTTAATGAGTCATTGGTCTGGTTCAAGGCCTCTGGTTTCTGCTGCACTCTCGATACTGGGCTCTCACTGGGACTCCTACTGGATATCCTGTTGTTGTCTTGTGTCATGGAGATCCTGTAGCTTGGGTTTTGTAGGTTTGTCCCATTCACATGCTCCAACAGAAAATAGATGAGGTAGATCTTGGGGTGTGCTACCTTGTAGTCCTGGTTCTGGGCTTGGGTTGTAGCTGGGTTGGTCAGCCTGCCAGCTTTCTGTCATCATCACCACTCACGTGAGCTCTCCAGTACTGCCCTGGGTTGCTCACCCAATATATCAGATAGTAAGAAGTGGGGCCAGTTCTCCTGCTCTCACAGCCTTGGGTCTGGATCACCCACACTCACACCACTGGGCCCAGACAAAGATGCTGGGTTTGCTTTTTGGATCACTGCACTTGGAGAGGGGCAAGTCCACATCTTCTGTTTGAATGCTCTCCTGCCTGTCACAGGTGGCAAGGGGTTGAGTGGAGAACATATTTCCTTTAACCTTGCCATCTCATGGCATACTAGGAAAGGGGCAGGGCAGCTCTCCTGATCTCACACCATCCGTGTACCTGGCTCAGCTGCACCCCTGCCAACGTGGTCAGTTCTAGGGGTGCTGCCCAGGTGAAGTGCAGTGCCTGCTCTCCCATGTGCTGCAGCTGGTGAAGGGCAGGTAGTCTCCACTTCTTAATGACTTTCTGACTCTGTATCCAACCACAGTGGAACTAAACTATCAGTACATGAACTCTTGGGACAAACTGCACTCAGGACAAAGAAAAATTTATGCTTATGTGAAGACCTACAGAGAGATGAATAATATTAACTTTAAGTGTTTTAAAGGTCTTATTCTGGAAGCCATTTCAATTTTCACAGACTGGTGATGGGAGATGAACTGCAGTGCATCCCCACAATAAAATGTTTCTCAGTCATACAGTGGAATAGCAATTCACTTAAGGAAACATGGGCATATTTAATGCACTATTGCTAAGTGGAAATGTCCTCAAAGGACAGTGTGTTGAACCAGGGATGTATCTCAGTGCTGAAGTAATTGCCCAGCATGTACAAAACCCTGGGTTCAATTCTCAGTGCATAAGTAAATAAAGAGGTAGAGAAATAGATTAATTAAATAAATAAATCTCATATAGTACATGAATCCAGTTATACAACATCCCAGAAAATGAAATTATGGAGACAAAAGTTGAGTGCATGGTTACTGTGGACAGAGTATGGGTTCTTGGACTGATCACAAAGGAATATGAAGGAATACCTGGAGATGAAATAGGGACTTTAGCTCAGTGGGAAAATGCCTACTTAGGGTAAGGTGAGGCCTTGAGCTCAGCTCCAGCAACAACAAAAACAACCAACCATCCAAACAAACAACTAAAGAACAAAACAAAAACAAAAAACAGAAGAAAATGAAAGTTTTATATCTTTAAAAATGTCTTATTCATTATTGTTTTTTTTAAATTTATATGTATCTGTCTGTATACACATATGTGGGTATGCTTAGAGACCAGAGAGAGAGTATTGGATCCTCTTGAGATACAGTTACAGAAGACTGAGACACCTGACATGGGTGCTGAGAAATGAACTCTCGCCCTCTGAAAGAACAGTAAGCACCCTCACTGGCGCTGAGCCACCTTTCTAACCCCAGGAGCCTGTGTCTTCAGCATCCTAGAAGTTACATGACTGTAGGTGCTTGCCAAAATTTATAGAATTATGCAAATAGAAGAATTTAGTTGTCTGTAAATTTTATCTCAATAAACTTAATCTGAAAGCAAATTGCCTAATGAATGATGAATAAACATAATCTTCACAGGTGATTTTAGCTGACAACTGGTGGCATGAACAATCCATGAATGATTGCCAAGGCGGATCAAAGTGATTAGAGGCCGTTGTCAGTCCCTGCAACAGCGGGGTCCTTGTCCAGGTTCATCTATAATGTCCTGGCACAGCATGCACGGGCTTCCTAACCTTCAGGAGTTCCTTGCCTTTCAGTTCTGTGTCTAGAATTTTGCAAGTCGCTCACGCAAAGTCTCATTCATCTTCCATGCTTTGCAGTAGCCCTCCTCCAGGATGGGCAGCTCTTGAGAGAGATCACCCCCATATGCAACATGGTTCATCTACCCAGTTGTTGTCTTTTCCTGAATCTTTTTCCTCTAATAAATTCCAGTTTTGCTGGCTATCAGCCTTCTCTGATCAAACAATACAAACATTATAATAAAATTGTCCCGATTTTCTAATCATTATCATTGTGAGAACAATAGGTGGGAACTTTGCTATTCTCATTTACTAAGAGCACCTAAAACAGACAAACAAAAAATAAAATACATCATGCTAATCAGTGTGTGTGTGTGTGTGTGTGTGTGTGTGTGTGTGTGTATGTCTAGGGCAAGAGTTGGAGAAGTTGTTTTATTTGGTTTTTCTGTTTCTGTTTTTCGTTTCCTTGTTTAACTTTGTGCATCCATTTGCCCCTTGTCTGCTCTCTTGACCATTCCTTAGTCCTGACCACACACCTACAGGAGTGTGAGAAGTGTAACGACAATGCCTAGCAGGGGAAACTGAGGCCACAGCTGCCTTCATTAACAAGATGCTGTGTTCTACAGTGACATTTTAGTTCTTACGGCTCATCAGCGTAGCAGTCTGCTATTTATTGATGCCTTCCTATGACAGTTTCTGTGTAGCAATTTTTTTTCATGTCCTTCATGATGAATTAAAAAATTGTCCTACAGAAACATATATACATATATAAAAATTGTCCTATAATAAAGAGCTAGCTCTCGGGCCTTATCCTTTACAGATTTCTGGGCCATCCCTCGACTTAGAGAGATCATGCTTAGATCCTGGCATGATTCTCAGGCTCAATGGTCTTTGTTGTGGTTTGGTTGACTGAATTTGCGGTTTGGCTCTTCAGTTGCTACCACCCCTGGAAGCAGCCCACTGACGCACTCCTTACACGCTTGTGCGACCCATCCCTTTCCAGCCGCAGTTAGAACTCATCTATGACATGGGAGAAGATGGCATTGAGCCCTCGCTCTTCAAAACAGCCGACTACCTGCTGTCAGTAGGCACAGTTTTCCGAGCCAGAGGGGAGCCAAGATGAAAAAAAGGAGGATTGTTAACCCCAGCAACTTCCAAAGTTCCCACCTCCTTTCCCCACTAACTGGAAGCCTCACCCAAGTCTACAGCAATTGGACAAACAATTGGCGGAAACCCAGGGCACAGAGCAAAGGAATGTGAATCTTTCTGCAGAAGGAGTGACCCTGTCGGGGGAATACAAGGTAAGAGAAGCTTCTGATGTCCTCAGGAGTCCAGAAGCCCATGTCACAAGCTCCATTGTCGACCGACATTCCGTGTCAGTCAGCCAAGCTCTGGGTGCGCATGCTCAAGCATAGGAAAATGCAGCAGAGACAGAACTATACCATGTTGCAAATAGAAAATTTCCTCCTCTGTCTGTATGCGTTGTTTTGTGTTGTTTCCAAGCCTGAAGAGTTAGTTTAAAATATTTTATGAGGAGTAAAAGGAATAGGAACCCACAGGAAGAGCTCAGCTATTTGCTATGTTCCAAAAGGGTAAAATATATATATGACTTTCTGGTTATTGGTGAAACTACAGTTACACTCTCCAGAATAATCATTGTCATTTATATATTACATACAGTAACTCTTGCCCCTTTGCAGTAAAAACATAATGATGTTTTCTATATCAACACAAATAAACCTCGCCTACCCTGTATCTCCAGGAATCAAGGGGAGTCTGTTATAAAACGGGACATACTATTAAATCGATAAGTAAATGTTATGATTTCAGCCACAATAAGGCTGACACTTCTGGGTTCTAGGGCCATGCACCTGTGGACAAGCCCTCGGGGCCCCTTGTGACCCACACGCACATGTGGTTGCATCATCCACATATGACTAGCTAAGCCCTTGTGCGCATGCTTGAATCCCGTAATCTGCATATGACGTAGTCACATCAACCCCCTGTGTGCATGCGCTAGGCAGCTTTGAAAAACTGGATGCGCCTGCCCGCCCTGCACACTGACTTCCCCAGGCCTGTAGACTCCTAAGCGGGTTTGTTGCGTGTTTCGTGTTTCCTTCTCACTTGAGCCAGGTAATTTCAGTAAATAAATGGGAAAGACCTGTAACCCTTCCGAATTTAGATTTTTATCTAAAGGTGTCATAAAGCAAAACTTGCTTGTAACAGTTCCAGGCACCGAAATTAAATAGAATTCACATAATATTTATATTTATCCATCAGAGACCGCTTCTCTACATTTGCATAAACCTCTCTCAAGTAAATGAATGAAGCATATGATCACCCCACCTCTCCTGTGGACCCACCGATGCACGCAACGGTAGCACATTCTGGTATCTTGACAGAACCTACTCAGAGCCAGGCAAGGAGGAACAGCCAGTTCTCTTGATGTTTAAATGTGGCCTATGTTTTCTTGACAGGGGTCCAGGAATTGGGGTCTTCTTTGGCTCGTGCTTGTTTTCTTCTCTGTGAATTGGGTGCTTTTGTTTAATACTAATGGGATGTCCTCAAATGGCTGTTTTACCAAACAAACTCAGACAGGCTGTTCTAGAACAATCTTCTACAGCTTCGCTGAGTTCGCGCTGCTTTTGCCATTTCTCATATGCATTCCTTGAGCGTGCTCCGACAACTGCAGAACAGGTTTTGTTTTTTTTCAGATCTTTCTCATGGAGAAGTTTCTTTCCCGACTCTCCAAGCCGAGGTCACCCGCACTCTTTGCAGCGTGTCAGGAGCCAATTAGAGCATTGGTTCGG
The DNA here is from genome assembly GCA_028555095.1 of Dicrostonyx torquatus. Taxonomy (NCBI): domain Eukaryota; kingdom Metazoa; phylum Chordata; class Mammalia; order Rodentia; family Cricetidae; genus Dicrostonyx; species Dicrostonyx torquatus. The sequence continues at coordinate 4,110,951 of JAQHUG010000078.1, forward strand.
GTTGGAATGCCTCTTCCCTCAGCCTGCTCTTGCTCAATTTGCTGGGCTTTTAATGTGATGTTGAAATCTGTTCTTGCTCGACTCCTACAGCTGGCTCCGATCAGCCTCCTCTAAGGAGGAAGTTTCAATTAGCACAGTTTCAAATGCGCTCTGGAGGTATATTTTTATGGCTGCTCGACTAATAGCAGTCTTTGTTCCTCGTGGTGTGTGACTCTTTAACAAACACAGCCGTTCGTGTGAGCCATGGAGCGACTTTACAGCAAGGCTAAGCTTTGCCAAAGCCAGAAGAATGAGACAGCCAAATTGAATTAGTGGCTGAAGCACATTAATTTATGCTAGATAAATGTTATTGTGGTCCCATGGGCAAGTACTCAGGTCGCAGGCTTTATGAACTATTTGCAGTAAGAGGGTTTCCTGGCCGTAAATCAGCCAGTGCTGGACTGAGCGAAAAGGGCTTACAGCCGCTGACTCTCTCCTGTTTCCTGAAATGGCCTCCGCCCACCCCCTCCCCTTCTGTCGGGATAGCTTGTCATCTTGTGTCCATTTTGTGATGTTTAACCTAGCAGCAGCTGGATGAGTGATTTCCTTCGGCTCTGCCTGAGTCTGGTGGAGATACGGCCATCTATTACGCCTGTGGCCCTCACCACAAGCAGCTGCGTGTTCATCATTCCAGACTGCAGATCTCCGTGGGTACAGAGCTCTGGCGGAGACCCAGCTACAGAATCCTCGCAGCTGCGTGTAAATGCGATCCTTGATGTTTCCGACACAGCATACACTACCGAGTCCTGACAAGGCTGTTTTTCTTCTGGGAAGGAATTAGATCCACTTAAGGCTGGCTTATTTCTCAAGTAAGAAAAGTAGGAATGAGTGTTTTCTGGCTTCAAGCTGTGGCAAGTATGAGATGATGCCAAGAGAGAATTATGCATAAATGCTAGTGTTTAAACTCGTTTCATGTGTTTAGATGCACCTCTGCCAAAACCCTGACAAGTCCTTTCTGTTGGCATCCTTTCAGAGGGAGACCACTCACACACCGAACATTTTCTTAATAAAGAAATAATTGTAAATCGCTGGTATCTAGGCAGGTGATAACCAGTTTACCTCAAACACGGTCTTCTGCGAAACTCAAAGAAAACAACTGTCTGCGCAAAGGGTGATGGATCAGTCTCCCGGCTCTATAGCCACCTTGCCTCCCTCTGCGGCAATCAAGGCTCTAGGCAGATTTAGAGCTGTGGCTAAGGGCATCAGCTTTAGAGTTGGTCCTAGGTTTAGGTTCTGATTCCATCCCTTAGTCGTTTGGAAATCTTAAGCTCACTGGGACCCTCTGTATCCTCATGGGGATAAAACAGAAGCAAAGGTAATGGCTACTTTCTGAAGTGGTATTGTTAAGACTGAAGAGCCAGTGGGATGCAAGCCATCAGCAAAGGGAATTAAACAAAAAGGCCTCTCAACAGGGAGTGGCCTGAGTTGATCAGGAGAAGACAATCTCTCCCCATTGATTTCACAGTTCCCCAGTGGCTAGCAGGAGGAGATGCTCAAGGAGAGCAGAGGTTGCTTCTCTTGGGCATAATGTATGCTTCTCTCCTGAAGAACATCTTGGGCTAGTTGTTTGACTCATCTGTTTAACTCATCAGCTTTGGCCATGAACGCCTCAGGGTTGCAGTCAGTTCAGTGCTTGCTTACTTGGCTTGAAGACATGGGTCTGACAGACATCTTGAAGGACTATCAGGGAGCAGGAAGATCCATTGCTCATGACTTCAGCATCCTTGTTGATGGATTCTCAACTATGTACTTGTAGCCAGATGCGACATTTGCCCCAGACCAGCAATTCTCAAAACTATCTAGATATCTTTTCAGGTCTTAAAATGCTATCATTTCCTTTGGTTCTGAGAAAGAGAGGAAAGGGGACAAAATATAACACATCCCCAGGACCTTCAAAACTTTTTATTAAGAAGTTCAATTTTATTTCTATTTCTATAGCTGAGTTCAAAAATAATTAATCTGCCAGTTGCTATGGAGTAATTTCTTACCTACTAACATGATTTTTTTGAGAAAATTAAAAACTTAATTTTTTTTAATTTAAAAAAATTATAATTTATGTGTATATACAAGTATATAAAGAATATTTTAAATATGTCCTTCATTCATTTTGAATTTGAATTCCTTAAGACCTACCAGAACCTAAATCTTACTAAACTCCAAAAATGCATTCGTAGGAGGATGCAAAACTTGGACCTACTGAATATTTTATAACAGGGATGAGCAAAACCTAAATCTCCATGGCCAGTTTAACAGTCTAAGTCATCAAGCAGTGTTTCTTATTCCATGGAACTTTCCCTGAGATACTAAAAATCTGTATAAACAAGAGTGGGAGTAGTTGTTAGGCTCAGTACTTGGACTTCTAAAGAGTGTGACAATTGTCATCAGAAAAGTTCCATGAGAACAGGAACACGGCATCCCTCTTCTTGCCCCCTCATTTATCCTAGGCCCTCAGTGTCCTTCCATGTGCTTCCAAGATTTTGTCCACAGGTTTATCTAAAATTTGAATGAAATTGTGCCCCAACAATGTTGAAGCATGAATGAGCAACCTGTATTGGGTTTTGTGGTCTAAGTTGATGAGGATGAATGACCAGGTCTCTTCCTCAAGAGGGCACCAGATCTCATTACCAATGGTTGTGGGCCCCCCTGTGGTTTCTGGGAATTGAACTCAGGACCTTTGGAAGATCAGGCAGAGCTCTTCTGAACTGCTGAGCCATGCTTATCTAGTTGATGAAAAGTTGAACAGTAAATTCATTCTCCCCAGGATTTTGACTTCCTTATCTTTGTTTACTTTTTTTTCACTGATAAAAATATTTTTTTCTTCTGCTGCTGCTTCCTGATTTTTTTTTCCTATTGAAATTACTTTTTCACTAATTAAGTTCTGTAAGGAAAAAAAACTGACTGCAGTCACATTAAGGTAGCCTTACAGTAATCAAGCATGAACATTTTCATGAGATTTCTTGTTACACCGAGGTCACTGATTTTTTTTTTTAAAACTGCACCAATTAATATGGTTCCTTTGGGTGCATTGAGTAACTCAAAGGACTAAGATAAGCCCTTGGTATATTAGCAGACTGAAGTCCCATGTGTGACATCATGAGGGACATCTGTCTGGAACAGGAGTCCTGGGAGTTCAGAAACTTCCCATGGAGAAGACCAATCAATATACATTCTGTGCTCAGGATTTCATGCATTTTGTTAATTAGGCCAAAGCCATAGACCTGTGTGGCAATTACTCAGACAATGATGTAAAAAGATAGCCTGACAAACAGACCTCCATAATCCACTTACATCTCCCAGAAGCCAAAGGGTTGGGAAAGCCTATTAACAAACTCTCTGCCTGTCTGCTTAGAGATGCTGTTAAAGCTGGAGCCTGCTCAGCACCTGAGACAGCTGTTAATAAAGATGGTTTGAGGCAGATTTCTGCTAAGACTGGATATGAAACCGCGTAAGCTAAAACATGTCAATAACTCAAGGCACAAAGAAAAGAAAAAACAAAACAACAACAAGCAAGATTTTTATAAAATGGATCCAAGAGTGCACAGAGACCCTCCAGGAAGGGACCAAACTGAGCATGGTACCTGGTGAAGATTGCCACTTCCTTCCAGTGTCTTTGTCTTTCTGTATAATAAGCTTGAGGGATCTTTTTTACTGATGAGCCAATGATATTTCTTTTTTTAAAAAAATTTGCATATCATGTGTATATGTATGTACATAGTGTGTATGTATGCATGTGTGTGAGAAAGAGAGAGACAGAGAGAGTGGGTGTGCATACGCCACAGACCTTAGGTAAAGGATGGACAACAACTTTGTGACATCATTTCCGTCTTCCATCTATCACATGGCTTCTGGGGATTGAAATCACGTATTCCCCCATGAGCCACCTTGCTGGGCCCATAAGTGATAGTTCTAACTTCTCGACCCTGGAAGACGCCTTCAAACCTGTGTCTTTAGTTAGCTTCATGGATGCACAAAAATTTGAGAGTCTCTTCTTTTTTGTCCTTGTTCACATGTACTTCTCTTCAGTGTCACTTATGAACTATTTGGGAACAGTGCTTTCTGAATAGCTCAAACAGGATCAGGCTGTCTTGGGAACGCTTGAATCTACCAGGCACGGCACACCTTTCATTCTATAGTTCTGATTGACTATGCCAGGCTTCTTTTAATGGGGGTTATATTTTGAATCACAAGGACCAGGTAGTCTATATTCCTACAGCCTTTTCCCTGGTACTTCTTCTACTATAGTAGAAAAGGCTACTGGATTGTGAATGTGTGCTTCTGGGAAGTAAGATGGCATGCAAGGAAGGAAGGGCTAACAGAGTATTGCTGCAGACTCATGTGAAATTCTGCCATGGTTACTTGGCCCACAGATTAACGTTTAGCACAGTTAGCTTTAAGCCACTTCCTGTTTGGGTGGATGGTTGTGCCTGAGAGATATGGCCTGCCCTCTTCCAAGACCTCTCATGAACTGAGTGGTGGTTTTAATTAAACCCAGTAGGTTGAGACAAGTGGTTTGGCAGTTTCCATTGATTTATTGTGCCTGTGACATCTGGGCCTGATTTATTGTATTGATTTACATAATTGTTTTTGGACAATCACCCCACATATTTTCCTTCTGGTTCCATTCTGGTTTGGAGGACTCAGGCTGTAAGCATGGAAGATTGCATACTCTTGTGCTTTTGATTTTCCCTTTTCATTTTGCTTTTCCTTTGTAGGATGGTAAACTCCGGAGTCATCTTGTAGAGATCCTGTGGGCTTGTGCACATCAACAGAATTGCCTGAATATAAGGTTGAAGTTCATTATTATCATCCCACCATTAATTCATTAATTAATCTATTTATTTATTTTTCACTCTGAGACAGGATCTCCCAATAAGCCCAGCTGGCCTTAAATCTGAACTTGCTATATAGTCATGAACTTGTGTCCACCTTCTTGCCTCTGCTTCCCAAGTGCTAGAAGGACAGTCACACTCACCCCATCTTGTTTAGTTTTCTAAATATTTAAGTCTGGGCTGTGGCTACTGTTATAAACACTGTGTCCTAGGTAGTCAACCATCTGAAAGTTGTGGATATGTTTAGCAACACATTGCATTGCACAGTAGTTTCCTGATCTCAGTTTTATTGTAAGAAATGCTGGAAAGGTCATTACAAACTCCATGGAGCCTGTGTAAGGAAGGATGGAAGGAAAAAGGAAGAGAAAGGGAAGGGAAGATGTCGGCCAAAGAGGAAGGACAAGAAGCAAGTAGATCCTAAGCAGCATAACTAAATTTTCTGCTGTGGGGTTGAGCATGCCAATTATAGAGTATATAACAATACTTTGGGTTTACCCTCCATCACTCTCTATTTCCTATGGCTGGTGCCGTCTAACTTAACTCCCAGACAGCATTGTGGGGAAAGGGAGCTGAGGCAAGACAAATTGAATTCAGTCTGCAACTTAACTCAATTTGACCCTCTGCCTCAGAAATAGAAGTGGGGCTTGCTTGCTTTGCTCATAAGAGCCAGCCTCTAAGATTTCTGTTTATGTGTTCTGTTTAGTGGCTCTAGAATTGGATTCGGGGCCTTGTTAATGTTTGACCACAGAGCTACCTAGCTAGTCCTCCAACTGTTATTTAATGCTTTTAGAATGGCATTGTTTTTTAAATACTTGCATGCATTTCCCTAGCTTAGTAGACTATCATGCCTGTCTTAGATTTTGTTCTTGTATAACAACAATACTATTTTGAACTCAAACTGTGGACATACCTGATAGTAATCACCATCAGACTGAATGGCTGCCCATTGTCTGTGACTAAAGTCCCTTGTAACTTCCTACTCTTCAGATGTTTCCCTGCACTGCCTCTGGTGGGTCTATCACCACAATGTCACATGGCCAGTAAAAAGGGCCTACTCTCTTAGTTGAGTCATTAAGCATTCATTAAGCATCTTAACCCAAGCTTTACCTATCTTCCTCCCTTCAAAGCCATGACGTTGTCATTATTGCCACTATGAGATTATCAGTCTAACGGAAAGGTTATTCACCAACACATTACTGTTTGTTATTAGCCATTTAATACAAAAGAAAAAACCTACCCTCTCTTCTCCATGGTACCCAATATTCACTGGAAAACTTGTAAACTGTTTTATTTCTCTGCAGGTTTCTTGGTGGGATCCTGTGAAAGAAATTGAATCACAGTACATAGTGAACGCATCTATATTTAACACAGATTTTAGCACAGCTTAAAAACCTCCTTCATAGCAAACATGTAGGAAATCAAGCCAAATTAATCACTTTTTAAAAATCAGCTTTGCTAAGACATTATTTAGCATATCATTAAAGCCACACATTTTTAGTGCATGATTCAATACTTTTTAGTAAATTCTTAAAAATATGTGCAAATTACCCAAATCCAAGGTCAAAACAATTTTTTTCAACCCCAAATAGCCTGGTCGCAAAAAGATTTACTTATTATTTCATACATGAGTCATATTCAATTTAATTAATTATAAAACCATATTCTTTATATAATTTATGAACAAAAGCATAAACAATAAGACTAAGGAAAGCATACTGAAATCCTTCCATGGCTGGATAATTCACATGATCCAGCTGTTTATCAAGATCAATTTCTTGGGACTGGGGAGATGGCTCATGAGCTAAGAGGACTTGGTTATCTTGCTGAGGAGTGGAGTTCAGCCTCTAGCACCCAGGGTGGATGGCTCAAAACTGCTTGTCACTCCAGCTCCTGGGGCTCTGATTCTCTCTGGCTTTCATTGACACATGTATACACACAGAGAGAAATCCTCATACACATCACTAAACATAAAATCATCTTTATAGAAAAACAATCAATTCTGCACTAATGCTGAAATTAGCTCCTTTGTAAAGTAAAGCGGTGTGAGAGTATGTGAGGCAAAACTTAGCCGAGAGACAGAAGGCACTGTGGCTTGGGGGCTAAGCTCATATGATGAAGCACTTCCTCGAAGCACAGCTTCATCAATCTGCTTTAAGTCTGATGGAGTCTCCTGGATTCTGTGCTTGTAAGATAAACACCGAGATTTCTGGAGCCACATTTCCTGAGAGACTGACCAGAGCTGCCCTTGAAAACGTAGCACCAAGGGAGGCTGGAAAGAGCATCCTCAGGATTGGCCAGTGAGGCCTTTTCCTTGCTGTCAAGGATAATGATCCGAATGGTGTTCTCCATTTGTGATGGTCATTTTCAGCATGCCAGAGAACACGCTAGCCAAACTTGGAGCCTTTAAAGCGTTGATCCCTGCGCTAGGTGTGGATTTAATGAAGCTTGCCTTCTGAGACACTCAAGAATTCATCTGAATTATTCAAAATAAAAGCCCGACTGTTTGCTTTTGCTTTCATTAAAAGATAATATGACACCAAAGAAGAGCGGTGATGGAGAGGCAGAGTTTGGTGTGGCAGGCTCCAATCTAATTTACAAGTGTTTTTCAGGCAGTTATCTTTTGATGAACAAGACTGTATTACACCATGGGGGAAATGCTAATTAGATGTGCAATGTAGAGAGAAAGCATGCTTCTTTAAACAAATTATGAGAGTCAACCCTAGCTCCAGGAGACACCACCCTTTGAAAGTGCCATGCTAGTAATTTCATGTGAATGTCATTCAGTAAGGTGGACATTTGACGTTGTCTGATCAGTATGGGGAGAACAAAAGATGCTTGCATCAATTCTGCCTCTTCTCTTCTTCCTCTTCTACATTAAGTCCCAGATCACCTCCCAGAGCAGAGTAGTTCTCTTTGTTGAAATGATCGAAAACAGTAATTCTCTAATTTACTGAATTACAGATAGATGGAATAGAATAGAATAGAATAGGAGAGGCTCAATAAGTGTGACAACTAAATGTCCTGAAATAAGGAACCATTTTTCCTATATAATGTTTGACTTCTTTTGCAAGAATATGTTTAGTTGCAAGTGGAGGAATAGTTTCCTAGCCTACATAAAACCCTGGCACCCTGTGGTTCAAATCCACACATCTCTGTACTGACCCGGACAAATTTGCTGTACACACCCTCCCCGTCCCCTTTGGTGGCAGAGCCGGCGTGATTGTGTGCTTGCTTCCTAGTATGTTTCTGCCATAAGAATTGTGCTTTTCTTATCTTGTCCAATCCAGCCACTAAAGGATTTGTTTTAAAGGTGACAGATGATATGTATAGAGCTGCAGCTGCAAGGGTCATGTATTACAAGGTACATGATTTATGGGCAGCTTTTTGTCCTGTGGACTGCGTATTTCATAGCAAAATTAGACTGATCGGGGTCTGCACAATATCCACTTTTATCTCCATTAGAGGCAAAGCCTAGCTCTCTCAGGTGAAATATTTACCTAAGTTCTTATTAATGATGCATAGGGGTAAAGAGCCTATCTTATCTCCAGTTTTGTTTCCACATATCTCAGGCTCAGCAGACAAGCATTTTAAGGAGTACACTGTCTTGATGAAGGGCCTTCATGTACTTTTTCCTTGGTTGAAGTTTCCCAGCAACTGCCTCCTGAATGCAGTGTTGCTCCCGTTCTCCGGCTTCGGCTGGGATTTTAGATGCCCTTTAACAGTGCTCCAACGCAGGAAGCAGGAAGCTACTCAAATTAGCTTAATTCTGTAGAAGCCGAGAAGACATATAATCTTAGAACTATGTCAAGTGCATGTTCAATCTGACTGTTACACAGCTGTCACCTGACTATCAGTAACTTTTATATATATATTATTTATTTATTATTATTATATTATTTATAGATTCCCATATAACAAAACATATGAAACCTACTTCAAAAGACTTGACTAGAAAGTGCATATAAGCATGGGCCAGCAAAGACTCAGCAGATAAAGGCTGCTGCCAAACCTGATGACCTGAGCTGGATCTCCTGGGACCCATACCGTGGAAAGAGAAAACCAGTTTCTGCAGATTATCATCTGACATCCAGAAGCAAATTTTGGCATGGGTATGCACACAGGTGTGAACACACTCAAATAATTGCTCTTATAAAAAAAGAAAACCAAACAAAGGAAGTTTGAGAGGGTGGAAAAGGCTGTGTTTATCTCTGCGGGAATACAGTGTAATCAGACTGCTGTCCACAAAGACTTGTACCTGAAACATAATTGAACAGACTGATGATCATGTAGAGTTTTATTTTGTGCTTTGTTTGGATCAAGTTACCACGTAAGAGCTTGGCAAACACCGCATACCTGGTCGGTCAGGTTGAGAGTAGAGCTCACAAGGGGCAAGAAGGGGGAAGGGTCTTCCAGCGGAGTTTTTCAGGGAACCATTATCGTAGAGCTAACTAAGACTTTGAACCTCTCAACTGCCTTCTTCCAGCTCATTTTTTTTCCAGCTTCACAGTTTTCTTTTCTATTGTTTCTATGTCCTCCTTGAGAGTCCAATCTAAATCTTCCGTTCTACCTACTTCGTGTCGCCTTTTTCTTTTGTTCTGTACACTACAGAAAGCCATACATCCATCTTTGGAAGACTCGGGACTCTTTAACTGACCCTCTGAGAATGTCTGAGAACCTTTTTCTTGCTAAGGTGCCCCTTTCTTGCTCCGTGTTTGGATAATCTCTGTAGCTATGTGTCAAGTAGGTGGCCTGGGAATGTGATGAAGGTTGGACTCCTGAGATTGCTACACTCATGGACTGGGTAGGGAGGACGAGCTCTCTGAGATGCCTGGAAGTCAGTTGCCACTACTTTCTTCCGACAAATCCTTTTTGATCGGTAGATATAGAGACTATGAAACTAGAAACTCTGCCACTGCCCTATTTAGCAAAAGCCTTAAGCTAGAGCCCAGGATCTCCTCCTAGCTCAAAATTCTTCTCTTCTCCTCACCTAATCTTCCCACTTCGTAATTATCCTTTCAGGACTAAGCCTCCTCCTTGGCCTGTGACCTCATCTTCCTTCCAATTAGTAAAGGAAGTTGATCCGACTTTGACTTGTCTCCCGGCTCCTCTCCCTAATCACCTCCTGTGAGGGGATACTCCTTTTTAATTTGCTCAAACTGAACCATAGAAAATACATAAACTGACAAAGCCTCCCCAAACCTACACAAAGTAGCATCACCCATTTTCATCAAACTGTTTATAGTGCATTTGGATAACTGATAAGATTTGCATTGATTTTTTTTTTTTTTTTTGGGTCAGGACAGAGTTTCTCTGTGTAACAGCCCTGGCTGCCCTGGAACTAGCTCTGGTAGACCAGGCTGGCCTGGCCTTGAACACACAGAGATCCACCTATCTCTGCCTCCAAATTGCTGGAATTAAAGGCATGTGCCACCACTGCATGGCTATTTGCATTGATTTTTATAGGCTATTTTGGTGCCACTAACTAGCACACTGTTTAATTAACTTGAAATAAATTAAGTGGTTAACTGATTTTCAGAAATGCAATGGTTGAATTTGTTAAGTTAACATTATATCCTAAAATATTGATAGTATCATATATATGTATATATACATTTATATATAAAAATCTGTGTGTATATAGGAATAATCTATAAAGATTTTTGTCTTTTGTCTCTTTTAAGTAACATTATAATAATAACAACAATAATGAAATAATGTTATGTATTAATAATCTATTTTCTATTTCAGTTATACAAATCAGGATGGTTGAGAAATACTCTATTGAATTATGTTTCAATTTATTGAATGTTATTGAACAACAGAACATGTTAGTATAATATAGTTTAATAGAAAACCCTAGTAGCATCTACTTAATATAGGCATTGCTCATAGACATGTCACAATGGAGTATCTTATCCCCTTAATGCACCCACTTCCTTCCTTGTCACCACTGATGAGATGAGCATCTTGGGAAAAAGGTGCAAGCAACATAGACTGTTATTATCTAAGTGGTAACAATAAGTAGTGCCCAACATTTGTGATGATATCAAAATGTTTATTTTGTGAAAGTTACTCTGAATAACAAAAAAATATAAACTCACCCCACGAACTATAATTAAAATCTACCAGCCCCTTCTCCATAAAGCAGGAGAAGAGAGAAACGAGGTTAGAAATGACCTGGAGAAAGGCAATGGTTAGCCACATGCTCCCAAGACAAGTCACATGAAGCACATCTTTCTAAAACAAGAAAGTGAAAAATAGAGCATTCAGCATGATATCTGAATAGCTCTGTTGTGCAGAATTCTTAAGAAGTTTTCATGTCTAAGGAAGCCTATTGATGTGTTCAAAATATTTCATTCTTGGAATATTTAAGTTTTTACAATTCCCAGGTCTTAAAACGTACCACACATAGAAATACATTATATCACATATGGTAATGAAATTCATTTATGCAGGTATGCATCAAAATTCTATAGAAAAAATTCCCATGCAACTTTATGTATTCATTTTTTAACAGATTTCTGTAACTCACAGTGGTATTTTAGAGTAGCCTAGATTGTGAGCACCACAGAAAATCAAGTTGGATTAAATCATTTTCTCTTCATAAACCTTTATGATTTGTGACCTATGATTGCACTCTGTTAAATGTGATTTAAAGGTCAAATCTAGCTGAAAGCCATGGAACACAGCACAAATTCATTATACCATTTTAATTCATGTAGTAACACAGTTAAGATCTCACAAATGCCTGAACCTCTGAGCCTTAAACTCTAATGGAAATCCATCCCTCTGAAGTAGATCATGAAGCCTCCAGCAATGAGAATACAAGGGCTCTGGAGGAAGGCAAACAGCTCAGGCTGGTATATAGGAGACCTGAGGAAATATGTAGAACAAACTACACACTAAAGAAAGTGTCATGCATTTCTCATCAATGAAGGAAGTCATTCATTCATTCCTCAACCCCATGTAGCTTTAAAACAAAGGGGAGAAGTGGCCTCCATGAAGAGTCATTACACTAGTTCATGAGGTTTCCCAACTGAGGGATTTGGGAGCTTATTCGATGTAGTCCTTGTGTTTTGATTAAGGTAACTGAAGACAAGAAACTCTACACTAGTCGATACTGCATATAGCTTCTAACAGGAAGAGCTTGAACAAGAGCTTGGGGCTCCCGATCTTGGTCAGCCCACTCTACTCGCAAGTTACTATCACTATTTTATACACATAAGATTGTTTTAGGTTTTTAAAGTCATCTGGGATGCTAACAGTTTCCTGAATCATGTGTGTTCAGTGCACGATGATAACACCCTCAAAGGGATGAACAGAGGTTTCTAAAGGTTAAAATGTCTTAAAGTATTAGATAATTTTACAGACTTACTCCTCAAAAAGCCGTGTGTGTGTGTGTGTGTGTGTGTGTGTGTGTGTGTGTGTGTGTGTGTAATTACTGGTCTAACTGTGTCAACAAAGTTCCAAGGTCAATCTGGAAGGCCAATTTTGGGGAGAAAGAAGAATCAGGAGAAAACTGTCTAGAAAACTGTGAAGCAACAACAAACAGAAAGTTCAAAGACCTGACCTGTGCCTTAGTCACATTGCAGGGAGTTGGCCAAAGCATTGATTTCACACGAATGCTGGAGACTCACCCTCAATTTGTTTAATGACCTAATCCAATAAACTGGAATCCAGAAGCAGACTTTACTATTCTTATCCAAGTTTGGAGACCTGTGGTGGAGCAGAGTGTGGTTTGAATAGTTTCAAGTTTGGGCCCTTGTGGAGGCCCAAAAATGTGAGCCTATTTCCACCTTGCGTGAAGGTCAGAGAGTTTGAGATTGCTCAGAATTGTTGACAACAACAAGGGCTACACATCCTGACCTCTGGTGTGATTACTTGGTCCTTTTGACATTAAGATGGCCTATACAGGTAGATCCTCTCCAGCCTGATCAATGGTCAGGATATTCAAGCATACTTCTGCTCCTTCTTTTGGATTAGGAGGTTTGACCTTGGGAGTGGCTGCCTTCAGAAGACCTTGGTCTAGGGTGGGTTCACTGCCTAAACAACAGATTGCTAATGACTTGATATCTCAAAGTACTAAAGCAAATAACTGTTCTAGTTATCCTTTGTATCATGTTACAAACGTCTTTTGTCTTCTTCCCCCTATGGTTTTGAGGCATAAAAGTGTATGGAAAATTAAAGGCAGGCAATTTCAATATTCATTCTAACTCCCTCCCGATACTATCCTATGGTTTCTGTTTTATTATTTTTACTCGCATCTTCATACTCTTTATTTTCTGATCCCCCTGGTAAGTGGTATTTTTTTCAAAGCTGGTCTCTGACAGGCCCTTATTGTAGACATTAAGGGCAAATGAGGAAGAGGAGGAAGAGGGTTATATCCTGGGCTTAGTTTATGAGCAGCTTACTCACATATATCCATTGCTTTGGGAATGCAGAAACAAAGACATCATATGAGCAAAATATACTCAGAAAGGGTCTATTCCATTTCTGCCCCCTGTAAATGTTACCTTATGCTATTCTAATGAGTTCTTGGCTCCCCAGGTTCTTTTCTTCTCATGTTGGAGTTATTTACTACACATGATTTGGAAAGAATGACAAGAACCAATACATAAAAAGCAATAAATTGAGAACTTGGTGGACTCTTCATAATAATAATATTAACATTATTATGTAATAGCAGTATCAGTAATAAGTGTTAAGCTGCTTTTATCACCATTAATATCTTCAGAAGCCAAGAGATAGATTAGTCCTATGATGGCTTATCCAGTAGGCCATTTTCTTTGGAAGGCTTCTAAAGGGCTCTTCTTTTTTTAGTCTGCCAATCCCTACTGTAATTTTTTTTAAAGATTTATTTATTTATTATGTATACAACATTCTGCCTCTATGTATGCCCGCATGCCAGAAGAGGGCACCAAATCTCATTACAGATGGTTGTGAGCCACCATGTGGTTGCTGGGAATCAAACTCAGGACCTCTGGAAGAGCAGCCGGTGCTCCTAACCACTGAGACATTTCTCCAGCCTCCCTACTGTAATTTTTATTTCACACTGAACTCTCCTCACTTTGCCTTTGGTCCTCTTGTTGAGATGTGTTTGCTGAATATGGAATGCCGTCCACTTATGCCTGCCCTGGGATAACTCAGCTTCCTGCAGGATAGAGATTCACTTACTCAACAAACGTTTGTTTGTTTGTTTGTTTGTTTTTACTACATTTATTCTGTGCCGAGCATCGTCTTAGGTAAACCATTCCAGGTGTTATGCTTCAGCTTTGCACAAAACAGCTAAGAACTGCTCTCATGGAATCTATGGTTTTCTGATGACAAAAGACAGCAAACAAGTGGATACACAGTTTTCTAGTGGGAAATGTCTAACAGAAAAGAATTACTAGACCTAATAAATATAGGTAGGTGTATAAGAATCAGGACTGATTTTAATGGTGTTTGAGACTGTGACCCAGAAGTCTTGTGGAAATGGACAGCGTCGTGTAGATATGACCTGAGAATGAAAAGGTACCTTTCTATGAGTGACATCAGGTCAGACATGCAGGATGACTGACATGGGGTCAGACATGCAGGACTGCATGGATCATTTTAGGAAGTTAGTCTAACATCTAAGGGAATTCGGATTGTGTCTTATGCTTATTGATTCCTAAGATATGTTCAACGTTGAGTAAGTGATTTGAAAATAAGCCAGTCTAGATAACACTGTGTGTATACGCATTCAGACTGCTCAAGTGATGTGCAAGACTGGTTTTATGGTTTTCTGCTCAGATAGGTACAGATAGGTAAGCAAGTTTAGAAACAGATTCCACACTAGGTCATATCACTTAGAGAAGTAACAGCAAAATTCCAGCATTATCTCTGTCCATCTAGGCCAATACACAATTACAGACATTGTGGGGGAGCTGGGAGAGCAGAGACACAGCGTTTATCGGGTGAATTGGGGGAGAGGGGTACATTTACTTCCCAGCAGGTTTTCTTGGGGATTTACTAACCATTTCATAGGAAGAAAGCATATTTCAGCCCATCTGGCCAATTTTTCAAATACCTCAAACTAAGTAATTTGATAACATTTTTTATCAAGGAAAACATTAGAAGACAATTTCAAAAGTAGAAAGAATTTTAAGAGTAACATCAGATGAATAGTTAGTATTGGTCAATACAATAAATAAATAAATGAACAAACAGTTCAGGATACTTAATCAAGTTTGAATTCCAGCACAATAAATTTTCAGTCTAATTGTGTTCTAGCAATGTTTAATTGGACATTCTGTAGTCTTTCAGGCAACTCCACCCTAAGTAGACAAGCGTCAAGGTGTAGGATTTTTATGGTCTCACTATCTCGATGTCTGTCTAACTTATCTATGTTATTGAGATGACACATGAGCTAATATGTCCATAAATCTGTTGGGTGTTTTAAGCATGACTATTTTTTAATTTATTATTTGATATTTATAAACTGTCACACATATGTGAGTGATATATGATTATTATATGTGTGCTGTAAGTATAGAAACTTGTATTTGTGTGCAGTTTGTACATAACTCATAAACAAACCTTTATTAGAACAGATTAATTGAGCATTAATGAAAGAAAGAAGAGCCAGAGCTGGAGAATGCTGTTCTAGTCAACAACCATCAGTTGCTTCATTCTAAAAACAACACTCATATGAAGAGAATTCTTGTTCCTTTAATAAAATGCCACAATGTTGTTGATCTTGGGAATTGGTGAAACTGACCAGATGTAACAAAACATGTTTTCAAGTCACCAAACAGCTGATGATCCACTAACATAAATTGCTGAGGTAATCACAGGGACATAAGGCACTTAATGTATCCCGCTCCTCACTTAAGGAAAACAAACACGGGTGAGGGATTAATCCTTCCACTTCAGACGGCCAGTCATATCTGGCTGTTTGGTTTTGAAAACTGCCTGTTCATCTTCAAATATGGAAAGGGAAAGGGGGGTGAGAAAACAAGAAGCAGCAAATGGACCCCACTGTGCGGAATGGCGACATTCTGATGCCACAGAAACTAGAGACAGATGGTGGCTTATGGCAGACATCAATCTTAAACGAGAGTGAATTGAGGATAATATCCCCCTTTGGTAATGGACACATCTTTGCAAAGTTATTGCTGACAGCATCTTCTAACATGCTGATTTGCTAAGACAAGGTTTTTATTGCATCTAATCTTGTTGTAAGGCAGAGAAATATGGTTGGCTACATGTTTCTCATGTATAGTTTTGGCCAGAATTGCCTGCATTAGAGAGTGGCTAAATTGTTTTCCATATTTTACGGTGCATTTCTGATGTTCTACCGCACACAACATTGATCACCGAGTCCATTAGCTGATTATGATAGCTAGAAAGGACACGTTTCCTTTGGGAAAAAAAACATCATTTGAAATGAAATGGAGACTCGGGTTACCCAGGACAAGTGGGATGGAATCCTCGAGAGCAACCGCTTAATTCCACAAAGGAAAATAATCAACCTGAGCAATAACAAAAAAAAAAAAAAAAGAAAAAAAGATTACGTAATTGCAAACGTGTGTGTATTTCCAAAACGGAGAAGTCGTTTAGATGCTTTGACATTTAGACACCCGGGAAGGGTGACAAGAGCTTTTAGGTTACAAAACAGTTTTCATTGTGAAAGACACTGAAGAGTACTCAAAACATTATCAGGGTTCTAAGAGCATAATAGAGAAAGGTGGCGGGGCTTCAGTGTAGGGACTTGTTGACACAGGTTGAGATGAGCTGAAGGCACACAGTGACTGGGGACATTCCCAGAAATTAGCAACAATAAAACTGCTGCCACTGCCAAGTGCTGCTTCCAGGGGTAGGCACACTATAGTGGAGACAGACTATACTCCTTCTGGGGCCATGCTTTGGGAGCCAGGACCTTGAGAGGGGATTTTCCCATGGGCCTGCAATCACGGTGCATATTCAGCCCCTTCCGGGTCCCCTTTCAAAGCTCAATGACCATCTAGCTTCCAATAGTCGTTACCTTTGTCTGCAGGGCCTTGTAAATGGAGATCTCAGCAATACAGAACAAAGAATGGAATGGATTTGGGAGCCAAGAGGTAACCCAATCATTTTTTAAAAAATAGAATAGCTTACCTTTCCTTTAGACCTGCAGCTGCTTCTGGTGCGGTGAACCCTAATGCACCGACAACAGTTTGCTTCACACTAACGAACACCGAAGCCGTTATCGCTGGTAAGGGTTGGATGGGAGGAGCAAAGGGTTTCTCAGAATTTTTATAAACTGCTATGGGAATCTGCCTGGCTTCTCTCACACACAGGCTCTTCGGAGAGGTGCCCGATGGCCAACAGTGACCCCTTAGATTTCGTACTTACTCTGCAACAGATGTTGGGCGTGGCTATTCTCTTCCTTATTCAGAATGGCCTGAGGGGAATTTGTATCTCTTTAGGGATGAGAGCTTCAATATCTTCATAAACCTCTGAAAATACGAGGAAGATTTTTCTTCCCCCCAAAGAGCTTCTTTGTGTCTGAGACTGAAGGCTCAGGCCCTTCCCTGGCAAGAATGCACGCAGGGCTCTACCATGGACCGCCTCTGATCTAGAAACTTCCTAGCATGTGAACTGCTATACTGTCTCAAGTTTTAGTTTCAACCGATTATATTATCTAATATGAACAGACGGTTTGTGTCTGTTGTCTAATGTATGGGGGGGCATGGTTCAGTAGGTAAAGTTACATTGTATGAGAATGAGGAGCCACGTTTAGATCCCTAGAACCAACATAAAAATTGGGTTGGTCTGTGGCTGCTTATGATCTCAGCATTCTGGGATGGAGCTAGGATCCCAGCCTAGACAAAACAGTGAGCTCCTGGTTCAGTGAGAAATCCTGCCTCCAAAAGTAAGGTGCAGAGCAAAGCAATAGACAAAGAAACTTGATGCTAACCTCTGGCTTCCACATGTGTGCACATCAGCAAGCACCTTGCCCCCATATGCATACCACACACACACACACACACACACACACACACACACACACACACACACACACACGTGCGCGTGCGCGCGCACACACATACACACAAATCTTGCGTACTCTGGGCTCTAACTACTACTGCCCTTGAGTGCCTCTAGACACCAGACAGAACCCGATAGGAGCTAATGTCTTAACTAATCTCATACTTCTAGAAACCTGTGCCTTACTTTCATTATTATCTCTACAGTAAGAGTTGTAAGATACAGGCAAAGGACATTTTCTAAATGTCAAAGTTAGTAATTGGTGCCACTGAATCGGAGTCCTGTATTTCAGGACTGTGGTATGGCCATTACCCCATGAGGACTTTGTAAGGAGTCCTGGTTCTCAGGTTTTGCCGTTCTGTTTTGTTTTTTGTTATTGTTTTCTTTTTGTCTGTTTATTCTTGGCACTGGTATTGAACTCAGGCCTTTGCACGTGCTAGGTCAGCCATACCCCTCATTCCTCCTTTTGTGCTTTGATAAACAATGGAATTTTTCCTAACAGGCCTAGAGGCGCTGACCTCTTGTTTCTTGCTGTCACCTACTAAGGACAAAGTTGTTGTAATTATGTGATGAAGGACAAAGAGATGGCTCAGTCAGCAAAATATACACTGTGCAAGCATGAGCTCAAGGCTGTGATACCCCCAGAACTCATGATTTTAAAAAAGCCAGGCTTGGCGGTGCACGACTGTTTTCACAGCTCTGGGGAGGTAGAGATAGAAGAGTCCGTCGGGGCCACTGGGAAGCCAGCCTGGCCTGCTCAGTGAGTTCCAGAACAGTGGAAGATACTGTCTCAAAACAACAGCAAGGTGGATAACAGCTGTAGGTTAACCTCTGGCCTCTATACACCCACACATCCACAGCCCCCCACATGGATTCACACATCCACAGCCCCCAACACGGATTCACACACACACACACACACACACACACACACACACACACACACTCACACACGAAAGGAAAACAAACATATGGAAAATAGTGAGCAGAAGCACAGAGCAAGTGAGAAGAGGCCAGGAGGACAAACCGCGAGATATAACCACTGCAGGTTGAACAGGTGCCCAAGCCAGATGCTGGCTGAGCTGCACGAGGCCAATTCAGACACTATTGCTCCTCATTTTTTCAACAATTGGATGACAGCTTTCTGACTTTTGACATGAGACTTCTGTAGTTCAGAATATGTCTCAGTAGACCAAAGGCTGGGTGCTTATGTGCCAAGCAGCCTGGAAATAAGAACACAGAACAGGATCTGGCCACACAGAACTGCAGTTCTAACATCACGGTTTTAACTTCCCTTTCCGAACTGTGATAAAATATCCCCGCTGAAAGCAACTTATGCAAGAGAGGGCTTACGATGGCTCCCAGTCTATCATGGTGGGAGAATCAAGGCAGTGGGAACCTGAGGGGCCTGGTCATATCGCAACCGTTGTCGGGAAATAACAAGTTATGGATAGATCCTCAGTTCGCTTTCTCCATTTATACGGTTCATGACCCTTGCACCAAGGAGTGGTGCAGCCCACAGACGGGAGGTCTTCCTGCTTCGATTAATGCAGTCAGGATAATGCCCATAAGCATACCCAGAGGACTCTCTCCCTGGTGACTATAATGTCTGTCAAAATGACAAAATTTCACAGTCCTAGCAGGAACATTTTATTCATTCTGTGTTCAGTGTGTGTGGTATACGCATGGGTGTACGTATGTGTGTAGGTACAGATGCCTATGCATGTGTCCTTGTGTGCATGTGTTTGAGTTTGCACGAGGAGGACCAGGGCTGATGGAGGAGCTCATCCTCAGTCTTCTGCCTTAGTCACTGAGGCAGTGCCTGTCAGTCAAACATGTCTAGTCTCACTACGTAGCTTGCTCTGGAGATTTCTTGTCTCAATCTTCTAAGTAACTACAGTCTGACAGCCATTCCCACCAACATTTACGTGGGTTCTGGGGATTTGAACTCTGATCTTCACACTTGCCAGCAAGCACTTTAACCACCGTGTCATCTCCCTAGCCCTAAAAGGATAGCTTTAATTTCACAGGGTGGATTCCAGCTCATCATTTTAAAGTATAATTTTGAATAAACTAGTAATCCAAATAGCGCTATAAGGTAGGTAGTGGTGAGTAAAGCTGGACACAACTTCCCCACATCTGTGATCACACACTCTGATAAAGATAGAGCCCCACTGGCTATTAGGAAGACAGATACCAGGGTCTCGGAGTGGAACAGGGTGTTTCAGTGTCTTTGATCTTCCTTGAGTAGCAGGCAACTGCTTGATGATAAAATGCTGATGTGTTTGTTGTTCCTGGGATCTTAGGGACAAAAGAAATTACAGAAGCCCAGCAGTCGTGGCAGATACTGATCCAGCAGGTGCCTGTGGTCTGCAGAAGAGAGAAAACATGGGGACAGGAGTCACCTTGAAACATTAGATCCTGTGTTGTCTTGCAAGTAACCAAAGCCTACCCTGGGAAGTGAAAGCTCAATTGTTTTTTGTTTTGTTTTGTCTTGTTTTTTTTTTTTAAAAAAAGTCTATTCTAAAACATGAGTTTTTTCTTCCAAATTGCTTAGATAGAAAATGTTTCAAGGATATTAGGGGCTGTCTGTCTCATCTCGAAAAATCAGGCAGGATTTTCTTTGTCATTGTGCACTCCTATGCAGTATGGCCCCTTCTACATTAACATTCTGTTGGGATGTATACAGATATTTCTAGCAGTAACCCTGCTGGTTACTTGTAGAAGACAAGTTTCTCAATCTGCTTCATCTAAAAGAAGCCACCCAATTAGTTTCACCAAGGGATGTTGGGAGTGTCTGATCATCTTATCATTACATTTAAATAAAAAGAAGTCCCCATTGTCAGTGGAGAAATAATCTAATATTGTCTAATGGTCTGCAGAACACTATTTTCAATGTAGTTGTTTAAAAAGTCTACCCGTATCATATTTTTTAACTGCCTTGTGTTACATTGGTGTGTTCCTTGTTTGTTTCAAATGGCTTTGATATTTGATTTCTTTGAGAATGGTGAAATGAACTATAATATCTGAAACATACCTAAACCAATAGCTCATTTTTCACTTTTTTTGTTATTTAAAAGGTAATGTCTACTCCTTATATTTAAAATTGGTAAAGTAGTGGAAACTGAAGGTCATTTAGCCTTCGTATTTGCTTTTAAATGCTTGTATAGATGTCTATTTTTTCTGTGGAAATAAAATTTATTCACAGACATGGTATCACAAGCCAGAGAGATGACCAAATGGTTGAAGGTGTTTATAGTGTAAATTTAGGAACTTGAGTTCACTCCCTGAAATCCACATCCAAAGCCAGATGTGATGGTTCTTGCATCTGCAATCCCAGAACTCCTATGGTGAAGTGGGAGAATACCTGGAAAATCGCAGACCAGCTAGCCTGGAGAATAACGCATAGCAGAAACAAGAGAAAGCCTGCATGAGATAAGGCAGAAAAAGAGAACTGACCCCTGAAAGTTTTCCTCTGACTTCCAAATGTGTACCCTGGTATGTTTGTGTCCATACTTCACACACACACACACACACGCACACACACACACACACACACACACACACACACACACACACACTGAAATTTAATAAAATAAGAAATGGTACCTCCAGACACGATGGTACACATCAATAATTTTATCATTCTAGAGGCAGAAGCAGGAGGATGTGTGGATCTGAGGACAACCTGAACGACATAGTGGATTTCTGTCTCACCACCCACCGTCACCACTTGGTATGGCATCTAGTACTGGGTGATGAATGTCTTCTCATGCCATTACTTAGCCAAACATTAACAAATGTGTGTCTCTTACAAAGTCACTTATCTAATGTATTTGACCTGGAGTTTCTTAACCTAATTCCACAGCAAAACAGAATTTAGAATGTGGTGTGACTGGAAGCTAGTGGAGCATGCCAGATAAATTAGGATCCAAAATGTGTTTACCAAGATGTGACTACATAGCAATGTTTTCTTAATGCACAGTAAAAGAAAAAACTAAAGTGATGTGGGAGTGTTCTCCTGTATTTTGTATTACTCTTATTGGTTGAATAAAGAGCTGCCTGGCTTATAGATAGGTCAGCCCTTA
>JAQHUG010000078.1:4133491-4145696 GCA_028555095.1 Dicrostonyx torquatus
ACCACATGTGTGCAGTGCCTATGGAGGAGGCCAGAAGAGAGTGTCCTATCTCTGGAACTGGAGTTACAGACAGGTTGTTAGTTACCATGTGGTAAATGCCATACCAAACCCTGTCCCTCTGGAAGAGTAGCTATCACTCTTATTTGCTGACTCATCTCTCCAGCCCCTGGATCATTTCTTTAAAGTAGACCTTTTCTAAGTTCAAGCATTCTTTTTTTTTTAATGCATTCAGTAACAGTTCATTAAGGATCTAATATCTGTCACTCTAGTACCACTTCAGTAGGCAGTAATACATGACATTAATATGAACTTCTATGGCCTCACGAAACACTACAAAAGGTAGAGTTAAGTATACAATTCCACAACCAAGTGTGTTGGCCTAAAGAATTCACACCCTTTTCACATCTTTCTCATGGTCTGTCTCCACTCTGTACTGATGCAAACGCCATTGGAAACACGTATCTGTGTTAAAGGATAAATCCCATCCCAGTAAGGCTGAAACTGAAGGGCTCTCCCTCTTCCTTCTCTTGCTGTGGAGTCTGATCAATAGCCCACCTCCCTGCTCTTTCCTCTCTCGCAGCTGTGTCACTGGTCAGAGGCCACGTGAGAGCTGGGAAATAGCGGAAAATCAAGGCAAGGAAGTTTCCCCATTTCCTGTAGAGAGGCTGGAGCTGTAGATCTATGCCTCTATGGGCCCGGCTGCTCAGATTTGAGGGCATAATTATCTGTGCATGTTTAAAACCTCTGTGTACAACGTGTTCTATTCTTCTCCCATTTCCTTAGGTGTGTGAGTTGAGGGAGATAAGGTGCGGCTCTTTCAGAGATCTTAAGGTGCCGTATACCCAAAGAACATTAGTCGGTTTGCACAGTGCTGGAAACGTCCCCGATATGTAATTGTATCTGCGTGTATCTGAACAGGTGGGAATTTGGAAATCTTCTTACTTAGGTAGTGCTATACCCGAGAAGGCCCTGAGCAGTGGATGGGTAACACATTCCAATCAGCTGTGGAGTTTGTAGAGCCTCTCATTCCACCGACCTGAAGGATAACATTCACTGCTTAATTATGGGTGTTAAAAGATAAGCCATTGGCCTTGAACAAATAGGACAGCCTAAAAAGAGACAGAAGCCAGGTAGAGTGGTAAACGCCTGGAATCCCAGCTGCTCAGGAGCATCATGTGCTCATGACAGGACTGGATAACATAACAAAATCTTGTCTAAAGTAAAATAGGACGCATAGAAAATGTATTGCATTTGGAGCTCCAATCCTGCAGACAAACATGGCTTGTTCTCCCCAGAGTCTGAGTTAAAGCTGCCCCCAGTCTTTCCGAGTTTCTATGCTTCCAATGTCTCATGTCTTTGGAAGTTTGACATTTGTGCTTAGGCTAGACATCACAAAATCATGTAATTCATACAAGTGCCTTGTCCACTACTGCCAGGTTTAAAATATCTTGGAGAATTAAAACAAGGGTACTTAGAGTGACAATTCTATTACCTCTTTCAGTGTTCTTTGCTGTACCCACATTTTCAGGGGCTTGCTTCTGCTTGAGGTGAAAATCTGTAATCCTGATTTCAGAAGAGAAATAAAGTTATTCTCAAGGCACATATTTAAATAACATATATGAATTGATCTGAGGTAGAGAAATAAGCATTTTCCATTTACCACATGGTATATCTTGCATAAAATTTGAGAACTGGCATATTAATAAACTTCAAATAATGCTTTCAGCGTCTCTTCTCTAATAATTATATCCTCCGTGTGAGATTGGGACTTTTGACTAGACAGGGGAATAGGATTTCAATTTCTATCTGGGAATTCTCAAACTTAGTTATTAAATTAAAAGGCAGTTGGTTACTGTGGAGGGTGGACAAATCATAAGACAAAAAGTTAGATTTTTTTTTCCTTAAAATATTGGCTACATTTTGAATGAATGTTGACTTAGGCTTGTATTTCTGTGTTAAGACGCAACAACTAAGGCAAAAATATAAAAAGCAGAATGAAGAGTTAATTTGGGCTTATGGTTTCAGAGGGAAAAGCGACCCTCTTCATCACGGGTGCTGTGCGGTCAGATACGGCGGCTGGAGCATCGAGCTGAGAGCGCACGTCTTGGACTGCACAGCAAGAAGCACAGAGTGCAAACTGAGAATGACGTGTGGCTTTTGAAATCTCAAAGTCCACCCCTAGTGACACAGGCAAGGTCACACATTTAAACCTCCCAAAACAGGCCGACTACGGGGACGGGGTGGGGTGGGGGTGGGGGTGGGAGAGGTGGAACATCTCATTCAAATGTATATAGTTAAATATCTACAATTCCGAATTATCGCCTTCCTGAAACCTGAAACACGGTATCATCTTATGCTGCCCTGTCTTTCAATTTTCATTTAACAAATATGGATTGGGTCCTTGCTAGATAACACTGTGCTCCAGAAACTAGCACAAGAAAACTCACAGGGAACCCATGGTTTCGTCAGGAGGCACTGGGCTGTAAATCAAGGTGTGTACCAAGAAAGGAATGGTAAAGTTACCCCTAGGGCAAGTAAGGGGGGAAAACCAAGAAATTTAAGGACCGTGAACAAGAAAAAGGAAGGTAGAATGGATATAAGAGAGCATTCTTAGCATTAGAAACAACGCGTGCTAAAAGCTCCTGGACATGAGAGAACTTGGGGTATCATGCCCATGGAACAGCAATTCTTTGAGCTGCCCTCAGCTGGGTGGCAGCTGTGCTGAGGAGTGAGCCTGACCTTGTGTGATAGAGTAGATGTATCTTGATTCTAAACAGAGAGGAAGAATCTGTTGATTTTTTAAAAGCATGATACAGTTTATGTTTATAAAACCTCATGATGTCAAAAGCTTTATTTAATGCATGTAGAATAGGAGAGATGAAATCATAATCTATAAAAGACAGGGCTTCCAAGACAATGGATGAGACAAAGAAGATAGTTCCGAGTTTTTGAAGATAAGTATTGGAGAGGTGTCACGATAATGAGCTAAATGGAGGGCTTGAAAGGGGCACTAGTGGGAAGGACTGTCCCCAGGCTCCTGGGTCGAGCAAAGCAGCTGAGCTAACTAAAGCTGGTAGAAAGTGGCTGGAATAACTCTTCTTGCTGCCGTATTTGAATGTGACTTGAAATTTGAGATGTACTTTCCACATGTTAAGTATATTTCTGTAAACCATAACTGAGTGTCAAGGCACATGCCTACAGTCTTCAATGCTCAGAAAAAAAAATCAATCATTACAGTATTTTCTATACAGAGAGAGAGAGAAAGAGAGAGAAAGGAGAGAGGGAGAGAGACACTTTATATGAGTTGAAAGACATACAGAGAGAGAATAGTCCCATGAACTCCCATGTGCCATTGACCCATTCATCAGTTCATAGCTACTATTCTCCCAGCATCACCTATCCTTGTGCTGTTCCCACCATGATTACTAAAAATTCATTTTAAGCAAATCTTAGATTTCTGGTTCTCATTATAAAGGTCCATAAGTATTCCTAACAGACAAGACTTTTGTTCTTTTACTTATTCTTCTCTCATAGAATACATTCCAACCACAGTCTTTCCTCCTGCCACTCCTCCCAGCCTCCTCACTCCCCCAGATTCACTGTTCCTCTGTTTCTTTTTAGAAAAAAAGCAGGAGTCTCAGTGATAGCAACCAAATGTGGCATAACAAGATGCAGTAAGACTAGGCACACACTCTCATAGCAAGACTGGACAAGGCAATCCAGTAGGAGGAAAAGGATCCCAAGAACAGGCAAAGGAGTCCAGAAAGCATATGTGTCAAAATACAGACACAATATCATCATCATAGCTACACTAAAACCATAGGAAATTCTTAATGTCATCACAGGTCTGGTCAATGTTCCAATTTTTGACTATCCAAAAATTCATATTTGAATCAAAATATGAATAATGTCCATATGTTATAATTTCTTCAGTTTTCATGTTTCTTTTAATCTGCAGGCTTTCCTTTCTACACATCTTTCTTCCCTTTGCAATTTATTTGTTGATTAATTAAAACTGTAGTGCTTTCTAGATTCATGGGAGTTACACTTTTCTGATTTCTGGAGGCTTTTCCCCCCCTTTTCCTCACCTGTAATCAACCATTTCTTTAACAAAATCCATTCTCGTTTAGCACCAGAGAAGATAACCCATGCATGCTGTGATCATGAACTTGTCACTGTTAAAATTTCTTGTCAATAGACACAACTATGAGGTATAGAATACTTTCTCACCAAAATATTTCTATTAAAAATCAAAGGCTGTGTGGGCTTAATTTACTCTTCAATCTTGCATAGCCAATGTTTCTAATGTTGTCAGAAAAGATGGTGGCAGCATGAAGATGGCCAAGTTCTGCAAATCTGGGTGTTTAGTGGATAGAGAATAAGACTCTGAGGAAGTTTGCAGAGAAGGAGCTAATCGTTATGGCACTCTCAAAGCAAGGACAAGAGAAGGCTCTGAGAAGAAAACGACGTGAATGTCTCAGGAGGCAACTGAGGAGACGTGGTGTTTATTTTTATTGAGCAAAACAGAAATGAGTCTTTCAAAGAATGACTGGGGCAGAAATCCTGTCAGAGTGATCTGAAAGATAAGGAGCTGGAAGACAAAAATAATAAAGATGAGGAAAGTAGAGCTAGTTCTCACAACTGCACATGGAGCTGACCACTTGCTAACAGGTCTTCTTGCTTTCTTGGGAAATCTGACAGAGTGAAGGAGAGAAAAAAGGAAAGAGACATAATATGAGGTTTCTAATGCTTATAAAACACATATTAATGGAGAAATTTCAACTGCTTTTTGTTTGCATTCCTGGATTATTTTTTAGTGCATTGAGTGATTCGCTATATGAAAATATATCTACTTATAACCTTTCCCGTAAACCTTATTCCACAAACTGGGAGAATTTCTACCACAGCCTGTGACACTTAGGTAGGGATCTAACTGGGGCAACAGAGAATGGAGAAATGGCCGACCTACACACAGAAAAGCCAAGGCTGGGCGGGCTGTGCGCTCTGGTGGAGAAGCCCAGGCAGCCAGAAACTCTGTGTGTGTGTGTGTGTGTGTGTGTGTGTGTGTGTGTGTGTGTGTGTGTGTGTGTGTGTAAGGTTTCTGCAGGGAAACGTTCACAAGGTGCAGTCATCCAGGACGAAGCCGAATGGCAGTCACTCATCAAACGTCTGTATTCAAACCAGGAGACAGACAACTTTGCCATCCCACTAAGCCAGACCTGGGCAAGGCCTTGGTTTCTGAAGTGCTGGAGTCCAGCACATGACCGTGCTCACATCAACAAGGCATTCATTCAGAGCGTAGCCTCTCTCCACAAATTTCAGTCACCATGGAACCCTAAGTGCCTGGTGGAACTATAAATCATCATACTGCCTGGTCCCTCACACTGCTATTTCCCCCCCCCACACACACACACAGCTTCTCCTTCTTCTGACTGATAAAACCATCACCCAGACTTTAGAACCATAAACAGGGGGAAGGGGGAAGGTACCAATGTACTGTTTCCTTGTGTTGTAACAGGGTCACCTAAAACCCTCCCTGAGGCTCTGTCTTCATGGTTTAGCCAGATGGAGTGCTGTCTCCTCCACAGTCCATGAATTTATTTTCTCAAACTCTGGCATTTCTTCGGCACCTCGCTAACAGAGGAGGTGAAAGCCAGATGCTTTCTGGGGCAATGATTTTCAGACCAGTCTTTTTGAAATCTCAACAGTGTCACAGAAACAGCACAGGAGAAGACAGATCAACAGAAGGGAAAGGATCACTCTTGGTGATCAGGATGGCCATAGAACTCCTTGCTTCGAGAAAAGAGATGAGGCCGCAGGAGTCCCTTCCCATCATTTCACAGTCCTACATTTAGGCCATGATGTGATTCATACTGTCCCTATTTCTTCAGAGAGACTGGAGAAGGGAAGAAAAATGATACCATGGTAGTCATTTCTCTAATGCTTTTTAGCTTTGGGAGGCATTAGTTTTTTTAATACTGGTTAATTTTGTTCTTTGACAATTGTGTGTGTGTGTGTGTGTGTGTGTGTGTGTGAGAGAGAGAGAGAGAGAGAGAGAGAGAGATGTATTCTGATACTCTCTCTCCTCACCCTCCCTTATCTTCCTTCCATCCTTATCAACTCCCTCACTCCCATTCCTTACCAGTCCCTTTCCTAGAATCATGACTTTAAAACCAAAGTTTTGCCTTAGCTTAACCACTGAGCTCTATGAGGCCATTGGATTAGAACTACCCACTGGATGATGGTGGGCTCATCAGGAGCTGCACAACTGAAGGTCATGATTTCTCCTCTCCCTGGATCAGTAGCAAATAGTTCAGTAAGTGAGGGTAGGGCCCATTGTGTCCCTCCTCCATCCATCCCTGGGTGTTGACAGGCCCATTTCCATACAGATCCATGGAAGGCATCCTCAGCAGTTTTGAGTTCATGACTGCGATGGCTGTGTTTTGCCCAGGAGATGATGTTTCAAAACTTGTCTCCAGATCTTACATTTCTTTCTACTCAATCTTCCATAATATTCCTTAAGCACTACAGGGAATTGTATGTATATCTGGTTCAAGGCTCAGCACTCACCTGTCACTTATTCTCAGTACTTTCTCTAGCCATAACCTCTGCATTCACCATTGTTCAGTGAAAACCGAAGGGTCTCTGATTAAGGCTGAGGGTAGTGTTTGTCTAAGGGTATAAACATAAATATCTCGAAGGCAGCTTGAATTGTATCAATTTAGTCAAATAAGAGCACTCAAAATGCCCTGTCTCGGGCTTGTGATTCCCCCTTCATTGAGTTTTGACCAAGTTACAGTACTAAGCAGAGATTCTGTCTTGTGAAATAAGTCTCAACAGCAATAATAGAGAAGACTTGGTTATCCACATAATACTAGTGACACTACTGGCTTTTGTTCACTACCCCTTAGCTTCTGGGAACAGATTTTTCTAGACTCTCTAGCCTTATTTTAAAAGGGATGAGGCCATGTTATTGATTAACTTTTGTTTTTATAAGAGTTAAAAATGTCACTCTTATGTAGCATCTTGTCCAGCAGGTTGGATTTGTAGACCTTAGGATTCACAGCTGGGTAAAACCATTCATCCCTTATGCTCCCAGCGACCCACACAGCAACTTCTGAGACTATGAAAGGTAGTCGGCGGTGAGGAAGCTTCCGGCTCAGTTCCAGCTTGGTTTCTGTACACTATGCACACGTGCTATGGGCTGCCTTCTACAATGAGACCTTTGCATCTAGTCTGTGAGCAGTCAAAAGGAACAGCAAGAGTCTAGATTGTTCTGCAGGCTTATTGAGTCTTCCTCACCGACAGCTCACGAGACAGTATCCCCTGCCTGGTACTAGGGTTTTTGTTTACTATCCCACAGCTTCTGGGAACAGATTTTTCTAGACTTTCAAGTCTTGGTTTAAAAGGAATGGGGCCATGTCATTAACTTCATTTTTATAGCATATATTCTATAAATAATTATAATACCTTTTCAAGAAAAGCAATCTGTTGTATCAGAATGCTCCATGTAAATGAACCTAGTTTGATGACAAATGGCTTCTCTGACACAGGGGGAATAGGATTCTTTTTAACAGTTCTAGCTTCAAAAAAAATGTTTTATCTAAAAATAATACCATATAAGACATGAGTGTCTTTCTTACAAAGGTGGGTTTCAAAGGGAAGAAAACATGAAGGGTGAACAGCCCACTTTGATCCACATTTCTTTGCTTCACTCGGATACAAGGACAGTTAAGAGCTTGGTCTGCCTGCTGATTTCTCTCCTTTTCATCTTGATTATTGCTATCACTAGAGGGCTTCATTGTTTGAGCGCTGGGTAGAACAAAGATCAAATTAACACACCTTAGGCGGAAGTGGGGTGGAGAGCGAGTGCAGAAGGTGAACTGCACGTGGTCAAGGATCCCTGAGAGCTATAATTTTCTCGGGAGAAAAAAAAAATCTCTCTCCCACCAGCTTTACATTTATTTTTGAATTTAATGCGCTCGCTCTTGACCTGATAACTGATGTGAAAGAGGCATTATCCTGAAGAAACCAGGAACACAGGTTAACCACTCTGAAGAACAGGCTTGAAAACCATTACCACCCATCACTGGAAATGTCATTCTAATTGGCTGATATCTCGAGGCGTGTGCAGACAGGAAGCTAAGCTGACTCCCAGAAATTTTAGACTTTAAAGATGGCCAACGACAAAGGCTCTCGGGCCAATGGAATATGGATGAGAGGAGTAGATTCTTCTGTTCTTCGTTGTGAGGTCGTGGCTGCGAATGGCTGATTGCCTAGTTGTAACTCCCCATACAAGCTCACATTCAGATCAAATGATTTCCTGAAAAGATGTCTTCCATTTGAAAACCCTTACACTGTACAGATTGGATTGCAAATCTACGTAGAGAAGGATCTTTGTTTTCTCCTTTTGAAAATGACAATATCCATTTGGAAACTATTTCTAATGCTGAATTT
This sequence comes from Dicrostonyx torquatus, assembly GCA_028555095.1. NCBI lineage: Eukaryota > Metazoa > Chordata > Mammalia > Rodentia > Cricetidae > Dicrostonyx > Dicrostonyx torquatus. Next base: position 4,141,949 of record JAQHUG010000078.1, read on the forward strand.
CATGTATTTAAAACATTTCAGCCTAAAAAAGCACTTGCTGTCCATTGTTTCCTGGCATATCAAAATTGACCATATTGATAAAAGGTTATTGATAGAAGGTCTGGGGAGACTAAGGGAACAATATCCTACATTTAATCTTTTTTTAATGATCACCCTTAGTTTTAAGTGTTTCTATTTTATAAGGAGAGCCCCATTTTGTCTTTTATTGCTCATACCCAGCTATGCAGTACAGAAAATATTAAAACCTCTTCAATTGTCTAATGCAGAGTTTGACATACTCGGGAGCCCCACAGGATGCTGGCCAGTATGTGGTATTTCCCATCTGTTTCAGGAGTTCTTCAACTTATACTATTTCAGAGCCATTTCCATACAGTCAGCCTCTAACTGTCCCGAGAGAAACAACACTGAAGTCTCCTTTAAACAAAAACAATCATTTTTACACATCATCTTACAACAAAATCGCCTTTAAATTTCACATTTGAATCGGTTCTCACAATGTTGGGGGTGGCGAGGGTCGGGGACAAAAGACTATTTTGTCTTCACTTTCTGAACTAGGTATAGGTGTTTTTAATCCTGTTTGCAGGAAGTCTTGGGTCTCCCTGTGGAACCACTGTCTAGTGGCCTTCTCTCACATCTGGGGATCCTATCTGCTAGGGTTAGTATAAAACAGGCTAGGTCTAAATGCAGGGAGGGAAACTGAACCTTGCACACACACACACACACACACACACACACACACACACACACACATACAATTGCTCCAGGAAATTGACCTGATGGGGTAGTAAGAGAATAATGAAGAAGGCAAATACACACACAGAGACAGAAAGGCTGGGCATGGGCGGACTGGCTCTTGGATACGGAAGCTGCAGCAGACCAAAAGCTTGGGGTTTTTCTCTATACAGCTTATTCCGTACAGTTGAAGAGAGAGCAAGGTTATTGCACACAGCTAAACAAAGAGGTAGCATTTATGTTTACAATTTGATCACTGAGTCAGGGTGAGTTAATCTCAGTAGAAGTGGTCTCAGCAGGGGAGCAGTCTTCGGGCCCTAAACATCTGGGAGACAAAGCCATGGTGACAGCTCCTTCACTTACTGCAGTATTCCCACTCAGATACCTAAGGAAAGTTTTGTCATTCCTCAGACCCACTGTCTGCGTTTGGGGAACTCTTTACCTTTTTTTTTTTTTCTTTTTTTTTTAAATGGGTCTGGGGACTTAGAGTTCTTGACACTTCTATGCCAGTGCCTGTCAACAGCATACATTCACTCAGGGTCCTCTGCCTCCTAAGCATACAAGCACACATATGTAAACACGCACACACACACACACACACACACACACACACACTTCCCTACTAACAATGGAACGCCTTTTCTCTTGATAATCTCTCCTTCCCCTGGTGCTCTACAATTCTCAGCCAAATCCAGCTTTCTCCTTGCAGCTCACGCTCCAGAGGCCAAGTGGGTGACCCATGGCCATCTAAATACACAGAACAGAGAGCGAAACTAAAGTGCGCCTTCTCAATTAAACCCTAAATGGCTTTTTTAACACTGTTTTTTGAAGTTAAAGAATTATATGTCATACAGACGCATGCTACCACTCTGCCTTCTTTCTAATTAATACACAAATAGAGGACACATAATGGGTCACCCAACGATGACACATTTATCCTCACTAATGAGGACAGAGTGTGAGGATGCTCACTTCTTGCCCAAGGCTCTGCTGATTTTAGTTCTTCCTCCTGTAATTGCAGAATTGAGTAGTTTGCATTGGCTTTTGTGGTTACGGGAAGGAGAAACGTATTTGAAGAGGCTATTACCGCTTGCAGGTTTTCACCAAGACTTCAAGGATATTTGGGCAGCATGACTCCTCTTTTGTCGGCCCCTCACCAGCCCCCATCGCTCCCACGTTTCCCTTCCTCCCAATAAAATTTGTTGAGAATTAAAGAGCAAATGTTTAACCGACTCTAAAAGCCCGATAACAAAGGCCCGCGGACAGATGCCTGAAAAGGAGTTGAGAGCAGGCAAACCGCGGATATATGCAGTGTCTGGAGAGAGTCAAGCCGGCCCATCCGGACTTGAATGACAGGGATAAGATGGGGCTTATGTTAGTGCTTGTCTCTTGGGTACCTCGCTGCGGATGGAAGTGAGCAAGATACCAAACATCAGGTGAACGGCAGGTGCAGTAACAGTACCGAGTTACAAGGTGCTCCATGTCTCCCCAGCACAGGGCCCAACTAGGGCTGTGCCCGAGTAGGCAAAGCCTCAGCCAGGTGGGAGACCAGGCTGGAGCAACGGTGGGCTTGGCAAGTGCTTCAGAAGTGGTTTCTCTGCCTGAAGGAGGGTTTTAACTTACTCTAAAAGTGATTGCTTCTCTTGCGGGTGGAAGGGCTCAAGGAAAGGCAATGGATGGTGAAACCCGGGGATCCAATAAGGGCGTCGGAAATGGAAGCCGAGTGCAGAGGTTTATGAATCCGGAAGACAAGGGGAGGGAGAGGGACAGCAAAAAGGAAATGGTGAAGGAAATGAGCCACATCTCGCTTTTCAAGATCCCTTGGACTATGAACTTCAGAGGGAGGAGCATCCTTTTACGCCTCTAGGAACGGAAATTACTCAGCTTAACAAACAAAAGGCTGGGTGCCACTGGTGTACACTACCAAAGCACATCTCTGGGTAGAAAGAGAATTATGTATATAAGTTACTTGTTGACATAGGTTATAGATTTTCATGGCAAAAAAAGTTTAGTTTTTAATCATGTTTTATTTAGCAATAACAAGCGTGGGATATACACAAAAAGTCTATTTATATGAAAAGAACAAAGGCAATCTTTTGCAAGCTTTGTCTATCGGCTTAGCATATGACAATAATACCTACTCGTGAGCATTTTCTTAGATAGAAATCTGTGGACGAGCTCTGATTGGACACAGTGTGAGTGCTGTGTCCCAAAACAGTACTTGTATGTAAGTGTTTAGTTTCTGGGAAAGAAAGAATAAAACCCATTCTTTTGTGTTTTGTAGTAATTTGGAAGGGTTAAATGAGATATTATTATGTAGTAATACTTTAAACATTTGCACACTATCTATTAAAATTGGACCTTATGATTAGAAGCTTTGAAATTGCGAGTAGTAACAACCCAAAGCAAGTCTCTCACTGCAGTAGAAATCCCTTTTTCCAGTAGTGCTCAAGCTGTAGGTTGTGTCCCCTGAGAGATGAGTGACCCTTTCACAGGGGTCACATATCAGATACTTACACTTTGATTAATAGCAGTAGTAAAAATTACAGTTTTAGAATAGCAATGAACGAATTTTATGTTTGGGGGTCACCACGACATGAGGAACTGTATTAAAGGATCCCAGCACGAGGAAGGTTGAGGACCGCTGGTTTATTAAGTTAGTAGCTTGGTGTTCAACAGTTTGAAGGCAGGGATGCACCGTGCACCTTGTGCGCTGGAGTTCTGCTGCTGTAGATGTGACAGAGAAAACAACAGAGGCTCCTAAATAAAGTTACATGTGGTCAGTTGTTGTTGATGATGTTTTTGATTTGTTTGTTTTCTTTTTAGTCTTTTTGCTCTTTTGTGGGACCTGCCCTTCAGTTCCCAAATAATTCACGCGGAGGCTGATTCTTACGTATGAATGTCCAGCCTTAGCTTGGCTTGTTTCTTGCCAACTTTTCTTAACTTAATTATCCCTTCCTTCTACCTTTTGCCTCTGGGCCTTTACCTTTCTCTATTTCTGTATATCTTTTTTTTT
>JAQHUG010000078.1:4154274-4177789 GCA_028555095.1 Dicrostonyx torquatus
AAAGGAAACACTACTCCACTGCTGATGGGAGTGCAAACTTGTACAGTCACTTCGGAAATCAATATGGTGATTTCTCAGAAAATTGGGAATCAATCTACCTCAAGACCCAGCTATATCTTGGACATATAAACAAAAGAAGCTCAATCATACCATAAGAACACTTGCTCACCTAAGTTCATAGGAGTATCATTTTAATAGCCAGAACCTGAAAACAACCTAGATGCCCCTCAACCAAAAAAAAAAATGTATAAAGAAAATGTGATACATTTACACAATGGAGTATAATTCAACTGTTAAAAACAATGACATCAGGAAATTTATAGGCAAATAGATGGAACTAGAAATCATCTTGAGTGAGGTAACCCAGATCCAGAAAGACAAACATGGTATGTAGTCACTCATAAGTGGTTATTAGCTATAAAGTAAAGGATAACCAGGCTACAATCCACAGACCAAGATAGACAAGGTGACAGTGAGACCCCAAAGGGGTACTCATAGATATCCCTGGAAAGGGGAAATAGAAGGGATCTCCTGGGTAGACTGGGGGCAAGTGAGGAGGCAAAAATGAGGAAATGGGCTGAGAGCTGGATGGAGGGGGAGAGTAATGAAAGAGATGTCTTGATGTGGGGGTGCACTTTAGGGCCAGATAGAAACCTGATGCAAGGGAAACTCTCATACATCTCCAATGATGACCCCAATTAAGACTCCTTACAATAGTGGGTAGTAGCCTGAATTGGCCATCTCCTGCGATCAGATTGATGACTACCCCAATTGTCATCAGAGAGCCTTCGTCCAGTGACTGAAGGAAAGAGATGCAGAGATCCACAGCCAAGCACTGGGCCGAGCCCAGGGAATCCTGTTGAAGAGAGGAAGGAAGAACTGAATGAGCCAGTGGGTCAAGGATCATCACAAGGGAATCCTCAGAAGCAAATGGCCAGCTCATGGGAGCTAGTAGACAATGCACCAATGGCTAGAGAGGCTACATGGGACATGTGTGGTGGTTGTGGGGCTTGGTCTACTTCTGGGACTCCTGGCAGTGGGAGCGGGGCCTGTCTGGCTTTTGGGAACCTGTTCCTTATGCTGGGCTGCCTTGCCCAGCCTTAATACAAGGAGAAGAGTTCAGTCCTACTTCAACTTAACAGGTCACGCTTTGTTGGAACCCATGGGAGGCCTGCCCCTTTCTGAACAGGGGTGGAGGAGGGTGGATTGAAGAGGCAATGGAGGTGGGACAGCAAGGAGGTGGGGGAAGGGGATAAAAGAGGGGAAGGGAAGCTGCAATTGGAATGTAAAATGAATGAAAAAATTTAATTAATAAAAAAGCTCTTCTTTTGTATGCACATGCCCTGTGATATACTTTATTTATTATGCATGTGAATCTTTGTATATAATATTAGTACCTGTACTTTTACCATTCACCAGAAGAACTAAGTTTTGCTGTTCACTCCGAGATAAATTCAATGTTGAGTTTTATAATATTCTTGGTGAATCACTTTTACCTGTGGCTCCTCTATTTTTTTTCAAAGAAAAGAAACTTTCAACACAGGTTATTTTATTATATTTCTTAGACCCAGTACAATATTTTTGTCAAGAAAACAATATTTATTTTGTCAAAGTTATGTGCTAAATAACTTGGGGGCTGCTAGTAAGTATTTGATATATTTGATAATGTGTTTTTTCCTAGGTATTTGTTATCATCAAGCATTATTCATTAAGACTGCACAGAGTGGTAGACAGATGTAGCTGTCCCATGAGTCTAAGGCAGAGGTTTCATGCCTTAGTTGAAGCATTGTGTATTAAGCAATATTTGGTTTAAGGAAATCTAAGGACTACAAACTTACGTGCTCAGTTAAATGGCGCTTGCCCTGTGGACATTCCTTTCTCTCAAGGTCTTTCTTTGCAAGTTTTGCTGGTTAGGATATGAAAGAAGAGTTGCTTTGCTATCTGAAAGCATAGTAAAGCCTAGATAAAATCAAGACTGCTTGCCCTTTTCTTTCCCATGGAAAGCTGTACTGCATGAAGGTTTTCACATTAAAGTTAAAATAATTTATTGATTAATTGTTTTTTTCTTCTCTTATGTTTTATTACCCACGTAATCTTGCACATGTCTTAAAATCTTTGAGGCACACATTGGGTGTCTGTATAAGTTACAATCACCCCATAGCCTGTCCTAAACAGATTCTACCCTATGCTTAGCTTCTTCTTAATGTTTATAACATAGCTCATGCATGCATTATTACATGTTTATGGGTATAAAAGCATAGCCACACACATGAATGAAAGGACCTTATAACATGTAATTCTATAAACAAATGGATTCCCTGAATCTTCCTACCTAAATGGTGCCTTTTTCATATTCTATTTAAATTTCTACTAAAATAAAGATACATACATATATATACATATATATATGTATATATATATATATATACATACATACATACATATCCTGTTTTAAAGTCCCTGGTAGTTTGCATTAGTAGTTTTAAAGGACTGATAGTCTTACAGTTGCACACATGAAGTTTCTGGGTCTGGATCTGGGTGTGGGAATAGCAGTTACCTGAGATGGGCGTGAGAAGCACCTTTGCCTTTACCCTAAGAGGAAGGCACTGAAGAACCAGCTTATGCTAGGGCTGGAGCATCTTTCTGGATAAGAACTGCTTGGAATCTCTTTTCTCTTCCCCTTCCTCTCCCCTATTATGCTAAATAGAAATGTGGAAAAATATGTTTTATATGTATGTATGTGAAATTTTGAGGTAAAAGTAACACATGGGTTAGTTATGTAACTATATTTCTGCTTAGGACATAAAATAAGCCTATTCTATAAGAACGCCCTTTGTGGTCTACCCAATGACATTTCCCTCAAGGGTAGCCAGCAGCATGAATTTTGTATGTATAATCGACTTACTTTTGTAGAATTCTATTACCTATGAATTGGCACATGCCTCAAAGAGGGAAACAAGATACAATGTCATGTTCACCATAATGAGATTTCCTTCTCCTGAGGACCTTCAACCTTAAAGACATGGCTGTTTCAGTAGCTCCCCAGGCATTCAGATGGATTTTGTGTTTAATCTGGCTTGTCCCCTTATTCTTAACAAGGCAATAGCCTCAATATGAGCTAGTGTGTTAATTCTAGAGCCAGAATGCCTCTCCGTATTTAGTAAACAGGACAAGTCCGCGTGATGTGAAGACACATGAACTAAGCTGGATAGCTAGAAAGCATTGTCCAGATTTAAGGTTTACAGGGGGACAAGACAGAAGGCAGGTTGTGGAACCGAGCAACGACCTCACTTGACAGCTGCAAGAGTACTCTTGTTTGCATCCTTTTCTCTGGGGCACTGATGCTTTCCACCTCCGCACTGCCCTGGATACTGAGTACTATCTCTTCCTTTCCTAGCTGGACATGAAGTTCACTTTAAAGAGGACCTGGATTCATAGTGCAGTAACATCAGCATCACCGACAGGCTCTGTTAACAGCGCCTGCTCGCTGCCTTTTCAGGTTCTATTTTACATCCCTTGCAGAGCTGTCATGGATCCTTCGCTTGTCATCTGGCTCTGTGAACAGAGAATGTGCTGTCCTAGCCATAATAAGCCTGACCTTAGTTTATTTAAGCCTCACTAGCTACTTGAGGCTCTGCTGTGTTACCCATCTCTTGTACCTTAAGAAACTCACCATGAACTTAGGCAGCTAAGATCGAAATCTTCCCAAAACTAACTCACTTTAGTAGAAAAGCGCTATACTTACTACATCTGGAGTGATACTAATTTCTGTATGTATACATGTATATTAGAAAATATGTACTTGAGTTCTTTAAGTGTAATAAAAATACTAAACAAAAGTTTTTGCTGTTGTTTTGCTTTTAGTTGTTGGTCAGTGCAGTCCCATAGACACCCCAACATTACAGGCTTTTGCCGTTGCTTTGGGTTAGCCTCCATACCCTGATGGTAAGTCCCTATTGCTGAACACACCATATACTTGAGCCATAAGACATAGAGAAATCAAACTGTTACTAACCTTAGAGTGTCATCCCTGCTGGCTAACTTTCATAATGGTGGAAGCTTCTGTGAACACTAGCAGGGAAGAAAATGAACAGTCTTACCAGCATCAAACTCTGCAAGCTACGTATCTACTAGCTTGGCAAAATATACCCACTGGTGCAATAGTGATACCAAAGTTACAGATGCTACCAACCACTTTCTGGCTGCATTTAAAGCCTTTTCTACAAGATGGAATTTATGCATGGTAGTGTTAACTGAGTGGAAAAAAAACTTCATGGCCAGCTAGGGCATAGGAAAGAACCAAATACTATTATTCCGCTGAATAGACACAGTGCCACACTGCCCTTCAAATTCTTACCTTTATCCACATAGATTGGTGCGGCACATAACTCTAATCAGAGACCCTGCTTTATAGAATAGATGTTGATTAATACAGAGAGTAAGAGATTGTGTTGTGCTCAGTTCTGGTTGTGACAGCTATAGCATACCCTTTCCCCATCAAGTCTCAGAATTATCATGGAAGAGGGGACAAAACAATTGGAAGAGTCAGAGTATGGGTGCCGTGAAGCAGTTTATGTGCACATGACAGTGTTGTTGCCCAGTGGCTATGACCACAGGCACAAGACATGCTCAAATAGAAGCCATCCGAAATCTCAGCGGAGACAGAGGCTGGTCTCATGAAGACATGCTCAAATATAAGCCACCCAAAATCTCAGCAGAGACAGAGGTTGGGCTCATGAAGTTCTTTTTTTTTTTAAGAAGCTATTGGTTAATGCAGAGTAAGGATTAATATATTATAATTAATATCAATACATAATGCTTATAATAAGCATAATAGTATAACAAATACAATAATGTTTATTATCTTCATGAAGATTGTTACTGCTATACAGAATATAATAGGGAATCTTGCAGACATTAACACATATGATTCTCACAGTAGCCGTATGAGTTGGAGCCTATGATTAACCCCATTTCTCAAAGGAAAAAAACCATAAATTAGGCACTTGAAAGATGGACATGGTCCTAGTGTGTCAGGACAGATTGTAACACTTGTGCCTCAAAGTGGGACCATCCTGTCTCCTTCACCAACTTCTGATGCTGGCAATCGCCCAGAGGGAGGAGATACTGGGTAGATGAGAGGGCTCTCTTTCTATAAATAAAAAGAAAAGAGAAAAACACAACAAATTAGACATGAAATTTGCATTATCCCAGGGGTTATGGGTTCATTTCCATCTATTTTTATATATTTCAAAAGTTACAGTTACAAAGGAAAAACTTAACTATTAATAAAAAATGAACATTATGTCAGCTAAAAACGGGAATTATAAAATAAAACCTATATGTTTGGTGGAATGTCTATGTATAATTAGCAAAATAATGTGTGCTCTGGACTGTTCATAAAGCATCATTACTTTATAATACACAGGCAAGTATGTAATAATTTCTGTGTAGGCTAACTAGGCTGAAATCACATAGAGGGCACACCAAGGTGGAACTGTTAGCCATTGTTGAGAATGTTTTTGTGGCCATACTGTCACGCTGATGGTGATAGTACTCCCTCTTACTATAAAGGTCCAGAAACACACAGACACCTCTCCTGGAAGGAAGGAAAATCCAGTGGACGGAACTATAGCTTATGTGGTTCCTGCTTTGTTTTCAAGCTGGGTGCCGTGGCTTGCCCCTGTAACCCTGACACGCAGGGAAAGGGATGAGAGAATGCATAATTTGAAGCCAGCATAAATAAAAATAGCCCAAAGGAGGAGGATTGTCTTTATTCTTGTCTTGATCAAAAATTGTGAATTCAGCCATGAAGGACAAGTTCAAGGTCTTAAGGTCGCCACCCCACCCCCCATCATAACCGCCACCATAGCAACACGAGAGCAAGGGCCAAAGATGCAATGACCCTCTTCCAAAATGCATCTTTTAAAATTTAACGTTTGCTTCCTGCAAGAGCTGGGGCTCTACTATCGTGTACATGCTGGATGGTGTCACACTGAGCTATATCACAAGTTGGCCAGAACAAGTTGGTGTCGGCAGATTGGCTCCTTATGAATGATTGCCTCATGGGCCTCATGGGCCCGGATATAGCACTGCAAAATGTTCCCCTAAATATTTAATGTGGGCAACACAATTACAATGATACGGCAGTACACAGTTGATTCAGTTCTACAGTAATGTGGAATTTTAATGTGCTGACTCCTTCGACTTTGCAAGTTCACCTCACTGGCAATGTATTTTGCAAAAAATAAAAATAAGGTACATCTAGCTGAGAAAAGGTGGCCATAGTAATAGCCTGTTTCTGTGATCTGAAAAAAATACAACAGCATCACCAAAGAGAAAGCAACTATTCCCGATTAATGAACACTAAAGTACCATAACACAGGGCATGATAGTCACCTGGATGCGGTACTAGAGGAAAAACCATTCAGTGAAATATGTCACTGGCAAACTTTCAACAACAAAGACAAACAGGAAAGCACCAAAACCCAGATGAGCACTGAAAACTACCCAGTGTCCTGTGGCTATGCCAACACCGCACAGCTCCTGAGGGCCTTATTCACCACACTTCACAGAATGGAATCACAGAAGACGAATGAACAATCGAAGATTGGGGACCATTGAAGTAATGTAATTTCAAGCTTTAACCCCCAAACCTAACATTAAGACAAAAATGTATAAGCGGGGAAAAAAAAAGCACAGGGTCTCCAATTTTGATATCCTCAATGTCCCTTTTGATCAAGGTATTTTATGAAGGAATTCCTAGATGACCACCAGAACTGAAACGCACTCCTCAGGAATCTAAGAGACATGGCATCTACAGAAATGCCTAATCTCATAGCAGTTAGGCACAGGTGCTCATTAGAATTTTCAACCTTCTCTAATAAAATTATTTAAGAACTCAGATCCATGACCAAGCTACCCATATTTTTTTTTTGGGTTTTTTTCGAGACAGGGTTTCTCTGTGGCCCATATTTTAACTACCTAAGAGTCTTATGCGTCTACTGACTATCATGTTGGAGGCAGAAAGAGAACACTTTCATCCTCATAGAGAATTCTGGGGGATGAAGCCTTATTATTTCTGGAATCCAGAGTCTACATTTGTTTCTTGTTTTTCATTGATCATCGGGCAGTTTGGGCCTTGTTAGAGAGGACAGGTAAGAAGGCAGGTCCTTGCCAGATGTCTGCCAGCAGGAGACAGCTGAAGCAGACAGACTGGAGGCAGCTTTGGGAGAGGCTCTACAGAAGAACTTACAAGCTTCCAAGTGGGAATAGTCTGTCTTTTGCCTTGGGTTGTCACTAGCGAAAAGGTACAGTTGGGTGATGAGATCTTTTGATTATCTACTGAGCTCAAAAATGAACTTATCTGAGGGCCAAATAGTGTTGCTTGTCAGAATGCCTTTCTGAGTCAGCTAGGATACAGTGAGGAAGGCAGCCATCACCCGTTCCACATGTCAAGAAGAGAATATGACTACATGAATTGTGTGTGTGCAGTCCATAAATTGAAAACGCTTGACATTGTCTATAATACGTCTCAGTGATATGAATCCGCTACTGCCCAGTAAATGGAGTGTGCTGAACATTTGCATTCATTAGTTGAGCTGTCACAGAAACGATATTGAAAGTGTGACCTCCATCCTGACTCTGAGCCCTGGCTACTTGGGCAGCAAGTAGACCTTGCCCATGTAACCTGTAGCAGATCTCAGCCTGCCAGCTGCCATCAGCATTCTTTCTCTCTTTTTTTCCCCCTTACCGTGCTTTTCATTTTCCTGAAGAAATGCTTTAGGAGTTGGAGAAAGCTGTCAGATCCCCTGTGAGATTAAATGAACGAGCCTAACTGAATAGGAAAGGAAAGGAGGGCCGCTCTTGCAGAATGCCCTGGTTTGGGCTTGCAGCTGTCAGCAAAGATGGAGCTACATCTCCAGCGGAAATGAGTATTTCCTTCAGGTGAGCAGTGGTAAGAGTTTCTAAGAAAGGGGCCATTTCCTCAGGCATATCCATTTTAGACACTTTGAAGAGAATATTTCACTATAGAAATTCTGCTTTGTCCTCAAGTTGCTATGATTAATATTCAAGCCCTTACTAAAAAATGTGTCTTCCAGGAATACCAACTCCTCTACAGCTGCCTTGGTTGTATTTGGCACCCGTCCGTAGATGTATGGATCTCCTTTGGGATATGATTGACTCTAGTTCACTCGTAGGTCCAAGAATGTTGCCTTCAAAACCAGTTCCAGTCTCAAAATGCTCTTTGTGTGTTAATCCCCAGAAGAACATCTACAGGTGACGGCAGAGGTCTGAACTCATTCAAAATTATTTGATTCATTTTGGTGACACGGGTGAGCTGCAAAACCAGACGTACCTTATAAATGCCACCTAGTTTGAGGCAGGGTCTTTTGTTGTTTGTTGCTGTGTACACCGGGCTAGCTGGCCCATGAGCTTCAAGGGATTATCCTGTCAGAGATCTGGGGTCACAATTGCCAGCTAAAGCGCGTCTTACTTTACATAGATTCTGGGGACTCAATTCAGGTCCTCATGTTTACACGGTAAGTGACTTGCCCACTGAGCCAAAAATCTCTAGCTTTGCCTGTTTTGATTGACCTCATTGCAAGCCACAACCTGCCATTATAGAAAAACTCTCCTAGAACCTCTTAACATATTCAGGTTGTGTGACAGACTTTTCTTGGAGAGACACAACGCACACCAACACAGCAAAACCCAGAAAGGGACCCCATAACAGACCAGAGTAAAGATTTCCCCAATGTTCAAATTGCCGAGTCAGTGAGTTTTTATTGGGTGTGCTAACAGGAATATAGATGAGGTGTTACTGACAAGGGGCAGTAACCTATAGCATCTGTTTAGGCCCTTTTATACTGTAGTAGGGGCCCTCCAAGCTTCTATTCTTCCTGTACATGTAACATTTTGTTTACCTTCTACTTACCATCTGAAGTCCTGGAGCCTCCCCCTTTTTCCTGGGGCAAATATGTCAGTTTAGAGGCAATGTTGAAATTTGAAGGAATGTGCCATAATTTTATAATCATATCCCAAAATAGTAATTATATACCCATTTGTACTCATATGTCTGACACTATCCAAATCACTAAAAATCAGTCATTTAGATGCTGGTGACATGTTTCACATATTAGTAAGTATATAATATAAATAGGAAGTAAATTTTCATCATCTCCTACTGAAAGAATGTGAAGGACAACTCAACTCACAGGCATGGAAATGACCAGAAGGATGCTGTTATACTTACCGGAACTCTTAATAAATATTCAGGGCAGGTCATCTGCTTTCTCTCTTCCCACAATGCTCAGTACACATTTTTATCAACCTGGACCAAGTTCGGACTGATGGATAGGCTTCCGATCAGAATCCATTACCCCCCTTTCTCTCTCAACCACGTCTACGCTTAGCAGGAATTTGTAACGCTACAGAGCTCTCTCGCCATACATAAAGGACTCCAAACTCTTCATCAGTATTCATGAAGAGTATCTGACACTAGCGGCTTCTTTCTCTTTTCAATCCGTGTTTGAATGTTTTCCCTCTAAGTATTTAGGGATTTCCTAATCCTTTGCATTCAGACAAGGGAGCATGAAGAACATTGTGATTTGCTCTGTGTAATGAGTTTGATAAATGGAGAGGCCAGGATTAGAATCCAGGCCAAACTACTGTGGGCCCCTGTCCGAGAGTGGGTCAGCTAGCCAAAGGAGCTGGTTCCGTGTGGTCTCCTCTGGCCACCCACAGTTCACTTAACTATAAGGACACCGGCATACTTTCTGCTGGAAACACATAAAAGTTAATGTCCTTCCTCAGCAGGGTTTTCCTGAACCCTCAGACCTACTGCTAAATCCTCTATCTTAGCAGCCAGTGCTTTCCTGTGCAAGCTCAGCCACAACTCATGGACCCGCTTGTTTGTTTACACAGCGTTTCCTTTCTCCACCCCATTCCATCCATTTTCCTTAATGTGGCTTGACCCGATACCGATCTGGTTCATAACATTGTTGAATCCACTCAGGGATTTAATCTTCACCGAAAGCCTTGAGGAAACACTATTCTCCATTGGCAGGAATTTTACAGACTCACTTGTTCAAGGTCAGAGAGCTTGCGTGCTGGGAGAATGGAGTGAGCCCAACCTTCCTGCCCCAGTACACCAACAAGCTGACCACGGTGCCCGGGACTTGAGGCCCTAAATGGGGAGACTGTTGCAGCAGCTGGTAGATAGCCTTAATAATGTCCTTTATAATTATCTGTGAATTTGTAAACCTTGACGCGAAAAATAAATCCTCCTACTCCTGTTCATTTTAGAGGGAAGACGGAATGGCGAGCGAAACCTCATCTTGAGGGCTGCGCGGAGCAAATCAGTGCAAGGAGGCAGTTAATTGCCCAACCTGATTGCAGCTGCTAATCACAGTCACAGGAAAAAAAAAAAAGGTTGGGAATTAATTAGGCAAGGACCTTCTGAACAGCAGCAGGAAGCCTCCAAGTGACCTTTATTTACAGTCAGTTAAACAGAAGTGTGGCTGCAAATGCCAGGGAGCAAATCAGATTATTAATATTGATTGCTTAAAGAAAATGAATAATTTAGAAGCTAAGTCGGAATAAATAGCCAGAGACAGAGATGAAAGAGCACAGCACACCACTTTTGGAACATTTCTCTGTCAGACAGTGGTATTCCCTGCTCGGAAACTGAGAAGTTTTCACCCTCCCAATGCACAGTGAGTTTCATGATCCAGCATGATTGCCAGCGGGTACTGTCCCATTTGGCTGAGCAGCCCGGGTGTCAGGCGAGAGCTTTTATCAACATTTTGCTTGGTAAACTAATTAGAAGTTCATAAAAGGTTTCTTCCTGATTTTTATCAATAAAACATCAAGCAGAAGAAGTTGGACTGCGTTTTCTCCATTGACTGAACGAGGGTCCAGGATTTCCGTTCTCAGTGGCAGTGTGTCTTTTATGGCTCCCAGACTATGGATGTTTGCAGTGGAAAAGGCAGAGGCTCCCAGCTGTTTCTAAGTGGAGGTTATCGGAGGCAATCACCTTCCACAGAATGACGTCAGCTTTAGGACAGACTTCCTTTGCAACACGCCTCTCTTCTACCTGCATGCAGAGGTCAGACATAAAATATGAACATCCGTATGTATTACATGTTCATAACAAGATCTCAATATGCACTTTCTGGTTAGAATATGACTTTCTCTAGGCAATGGGTTTGTTTTTGTTTTATTTTTTGAGATTTTGAGGAGCCATTTTGAAAGCCTTCGGTTATCTCTAACGCTTTACTGACCTCTACCTGGAAATGCTAATTAAATTTTCTAGAGGGAGTTATTGCTATACTTAGGTTTAGGACAGTAGATATTAACAGTTTTACTTATGTAGAAGTATCTCAGAGTACCACAGCGAGGGAGAACCCAGGCATTTTATTTTGAATAGAACTCTGAGAAATTAAGATCCTTACTCTTAGATTAATGTAGCAAATTAACTAGCCATGTTCAAGACAGCCACAATTTCTATATGACAGTAAACATAATTTGTAAGCCAATCAATAAAGCAAGTCAAAATCACTCATTTTTCTCTATCCAATATAGGCATTAATATTCATGTATGCCTGCATTAATTCATATCTTTCGTGTTATTTATTGAATATTTAGCGTTATCTAGTACAGCTATAGGAGACGTGGCCATTGCAGTAGTTACCCTTCTGTTGCTGAGATAAAATACATCACCAACAACCAAGTGGGGAAGAAAGTACTTATTTATCTGAAAGTCCCAAAGGGAATGCATGGTGAGGGCACAGTAGTGGGCAGGAAAGGCATGGCAGCCAACTGCGAGTGTTCATAAGCATACAGGAAGTAAAGTGCGGTGATACTGCAAACTCTCAAAGCGCTTCTCCAGCTGCACATTCTCAAGCAGCTTTCTGAAGGTTGCATAGCATCCTCCAAACAATGCCACCAACTGGGGACAAAATTCCCAAATGCATGAGCCTATGGGGAACAGTTCTCATTCAAACTACCGCAGGGACTAAAGCAAAATACTTCAGCATATCGCTAAACCACCCTTCAGGGAAAGACTCAAATCTACCCTCTACTTTGAAACGGAAATTTTGAAGTATGTCCTGAGTACTTTGCACTGAGATATCAAGATGTCTGCCTATATAACCTCAGTGTTCCATATCTCAGCAGCTGGAAAGGAATCAAATACAAACTCCAGGGAGTTTCACACGTGCATTGTTGTTGACCATGAGCCTCATTTGGTTGTCTATCACATTCAAGCAAAAATAGCCTTGTCTGTTGGTCTGACTACCCCGATGTGATCCAGCCCTAGTGTGTTCTGAGTGTGAACTATCCCTTACAGACTAGGGTGTCCCAACACTTGGCTCCAGAGCTGGCGGTGTTGTTTGGGAAGCTTCTGAAACCATCAGGAGTTCAAGCCTTGCTGAAAGAAGTGGGTCCCTAGTGGCCCTGGGGTTTTCTAATTGGTTTGCACTTCTCTGCTTCCTGAGGACCAAATGTGACCACCCCTCTTTACGTTCTGGTGCCATTCCTTCTTCAACATGATGGGCCATATTCCCTTTCATACCCCCTTGCTTGAGCTGATTCTTGTCGAGTGGTGATCCCAGCCATGATAAAAGTAACGAATACACAGACGAACAGCCTTATGACCTTCTAGTTAAGAATATAGACAGACAGGTAGAAAAACTGCACCAAGTGGGGCTCACTCTTCATTCTGGCCATTTGCTGATTTAAAGAGCAATGAAACATTATCCAAACACGGGGGGATTCTCACTTCTCTGTAAGACAAAGTTCAGAGTAATGCTGAACCTCTCCTAGAGGAACTGACTGATGGTTATTTCACACAATACAAATCACTGGCTGGCTTTGGCCCATCTGGGGAACCATAAATGAAGGTCATCTGGTTGTATCTCTACATGGTTATGTGAATATATTTTTATGAGAATTTCAATTAACCTAATGGTCCTGGAAAGAGGGAATGGTTATGTAAAATTCAGACTCTCATGCTCTGCGGTCAAATCTCTGAATGCCAACACCACAGACTGATACTGTTCAAGTCAGAGAGCCCTCCCTTATTCGGAAAGCTGCAAGATAACTGAAGCCAGGAGGGCCTTTGTCTTTGTTTTACAAATTTGAAAAAAAATTAAGCAAGTATGTATTTTTATGGTATGTATTTTACTATATCTAGTGTCTGTCCCTGAATATTCTAAATTGACATGTTGTTTTTTAAAATGTGCATAGCCAGTGCTCAAAGAAATGCAACCACAAATTCAAAAATCATTAAGTATTAAATAAACTATAAACCTTTAATCACACATGGTGTCAAAGAAATACTTTTTTTTTTTATTGAGGTACTGTGGATGATTCAGGTAGCTGGAAGGTGATCCGTCACACACATACACACAGAGAGAGAAAGAGAGAGAGAGAGAGAAATTCATTCTTTAAGTTCTATTACTCTAGAGAACACTGATAAATACAGCTACCATTTATTCTTAAACAACCTAGAGTTACGTACCTAAGGATGATATTTCCCACAATGGGCTGGGGTTCTGTATGTTAACTAGCATATATATATGCTAAATATATATATATATATTTAAAGAGCCCTCACAAACATGCCCATAAACCAATCTGAGGGAGGCAATTACTCAGAAGAGATTTCCTCCTCCTAGGTCTCTCTAGATGTGGTGGTTTGAATAAGAATAGCCACACCCCTCTTGGGTCAGATACTTGAACACTTGATCCCCAGTTGGTGGCTCCATTTGGGAACTATCTTAACTCCCTTTTCCATTGCTGAGATGAGACACCTGACCAAGGCAGCCTGTAGAAGAGTTTATTTGTGCCTTACAGTTCCAGGATGTCAGAGTCTATGTTCATGATCACAGGGAATAAGACAGTAGGCGGGCAAACCTGGTGCCAGTCAATAGCTGGGCCTTCTACCCTGAGTCACAACTATGAGGCAGAGACAGATAACTGGGAATGGTAAGGGATTTTGAAACCTCTTATCCAGCCCTCAGTGACACATCTCCTCCAACAAGGCTGCAGCTCCCAATCCTTCCCAAATATTTCCACAAACTGGGGACTAAGCATTCAAATGTATGAGACTATGGGGCCATTTACCTTCAAACCTTCACAGGAAGGGAGGCTTCAGATGCGGGATCTTGCTAAAAGAATGTTCCTGTGATATTTTATCTGTGTTTTAACAAAGAAAGCTTGCCTGAAGATCAGAGTGCAGAGCTAAGCCACTAGAGGCCAGGGAGTGGTGGCACACACCTTTAATTCCAGCATTCAGGCGGCAGAGGCAGGGATCTCTGTTAGTTCAAGGCCCCCCTCCTGGGCTACACAAGACTGACTCTGCCTAAAAGAGAAACAGAGCTAACAGAAAGGTGTTCCCATCGCTTGGGATCCCATGCCTTTAATCCCAGCACTATGGAGGAAGAGGCAGGAGTGATGTGACTGGATAGAGGGAAGAGTATAAGGCAGGAGGAGACCAGAGCTCAGCATAGTCTGAGGTTTGGTGAAGACAGCTGTATTCCAAAGTTTCAGTCTGAAGCAGTCTGAGGAGGCAGTCTGAGGACAGGATCGTCCCTTTGATCTGAGCATTGGTAGAGATAAAAGGTCTCTCTAGTGGCTGGCTGCATGGCTTCTCTGATCTCTCAGCTTTCATCCCTAATATCTGACTCCGGGTTTTTATTATTAAAACCAATTAGAATTCGTGCTCCAGAATGTCACTGGAGGTGAGATTTGAGAGACCTTAAAGACTCAGGACATTTCTCACATGTCCTCTCTGTATCCTGTTTGCCGTTCAAGGTGTGAACCTTTGGCTGTGGCTCCTGTCACCTCCTGCTACCATACTCTGTCATCATGAACTCTTAGACCCCTGGAACCATAACTCAAACAAATCCTTTCTTCTGGAAGTTGCCTTGGCCATGGAGTCTTCTCACAGCAATAGAAAAGGAACAAAGATACTAGGTTTGTGTCAAGTTCACAAAAACCTCACCAGCACAACCCAGAGACTCCATTGTAGAGATTAAAAACTGACCAATACTTCTGTGGTTCAGATCTTTAACGTTCTTTAGATATCCATGTGTTCAAGGCTTTGTCCCCAGGCTGCTGTCCCCAGACTGTGGCATTGTTGGGAGTGGTGTGTGTGTCTGTGTGTGTGTCTCTGTGTGTGTCACTCTTTGTTTCTCTTTCTTGTTCTATTTGCCTCTCTGTGTGTCTCTCTGTGTCTCTGTCTGTCTGTCGCCCTCTTAGCTTTTTAAACATCACAAAGTAAGTAGACTTCCACCACTACTATGTCCTTACACCATGATATATCTTGCTTCACAGGCCCAAAGCAACAGGACCAAGAGACAATGAACTAAAATCTGAACCTAGGAGCCAAAATCCTCTTCAGTTGATTGTCTCTGGTGTTTGATCACAATGGGAGAGGACTAACACAGAGGGAGAAGCAGATCAAATAAGCTGCCCATCCAGTGTCTTGCAAAGCTGGCACTGTAATCTAAGCACTATTCAGTCCGTAGTTTCTGTTTGAGGCTATTTAGACCTGTCACAGTGAGAAAATGCTTTACTGACCTTGACCCTGTAGGGTAGAAGACTGTGACTGAGTCACAGCTTTGAGAGCTGGAGACATAGCTTGGTGACAGAGTATTGTCTCAGATGTTGGAAGCCATGGGTTTTGTCCTCAGTATCAAAAACAAACGAACAAAAAACACAAAGTGGGGGGTGGGGGAGACAAAGCTGGGGACTGTGATTCCCAGACAAATCCTAAGAAATTTGTGGTTCTCTTAGGTTCTGTGAATGCATGGTGCATGTCACTACTCTCTGCTCAATCCACTGGACTTGAACATCATAACATTCTACGACCCTGAGAAGATCTGGAGCTGAAGGAAAAGAAAGTTTGAGCAAAGTTGGATCTGAGGGCAGCAGTATCAGAAAAGATTTCTGGATAGCTATGATAGTTTCTTAGGACCAAGTCAGACATTTTTTGGTTTGTTTTTGAAAATGCTAAAATCTGTGTGCTCATGTTTCATTTGGGCAGTGCATCCCTTCAGTCATCAGTAGTGCAAAAACAAACCGAAAACCGAAGGTGTCAGCGTGAGTTCACTTTCCAGGTTTCTAAACAAATGATAGATCATGTCCTAAGTTAGTCTTGGGTAATAGCCAAGAGCGAAAAGTTTCCCAGGAGTTGTATAAGGAAGATCAGAATCCTGCTAAGTAGTAGCTGGCATTTCAAACTGGCAGCAAAGGCTTAGCAGGTGGAGTCCCCTCGGGATGCCTTCCCAGCATCTTCGCATTCATCTTCTCTGTCTCGCTTCTGTTTCTCTCTGTCTCCCATCCCCTTTGTGCCTCTTTCATATTTGGGGGAGGGTGTGGATTTATTCTCATTCTGTTCCGCTGAAATGCAGCAATGTCTCCACAGGGTCCATTATGCTGAGTTAATTGATTTTCCTAATCAGACATTTTGGAAAAACAATTGAGCTTTGTGAACCTCTGGATGCCTTTCCTACCAGAGACTTGAGCGGCACACTCTGTTCTTTGTATTTCTAGACTTATTGGCACACATAGGAAGGCAGAGCTTTTCTGTTTTGCTTTTTCCACTTGTGTTTGTCCTAAGGCATTCCTTGCAATGACCATTGTGCTTGGAGCCTCGGAAATTAAGCAATTCGAGACCATAATGCCTGAAACCATTATCACAAGTCCAAATGGAGAGATCTTAATTGTGATGTGCATGAACTTAAAGCAAGTTCTCTTTCCCTTAATGGAAGAAAAGATATTTGATTCGAGGGTCATTATGTGATCATCATAATTAGCATTTACAGTAACTTGTCAGAAAGTCATGGGCAAGCCTGAAAAGGAATATGAGGAGAGGAGACATAATACAACAGACCATATTGGTTTGATGCATCAAGTATACAAAGATAGACAGCTCTGAAGGTGTGTGTGTGTGTGTGTGTGTGTGTGTGTGTGTGTGTGTGTGTGCATGTGTTCAAATCCTCTTTGAATCAAATATGGTACAGAAAACTGTTATCATTTAACACATTTGAGTTTGCAAGAGTATTCTGCCCATCTGTTCTTTTTCTTCCAACCTTGTATTACTAAATTTGGAGGCAGCATCCAAGTGATAAATTATCTTTAGTACTTCAGTATGATGTTGATGCTAGAATGGCCTAGCTCCTACTTACAAGCTTTCAAAGAGCAAAACAGTTGCACATGTGTGGAAAATAGCTATGGCTTAAAAAGTATGCTCAGGTATGTCTTATATGTTTAGTCATAGGAAATGAATATATAATATCATTTGATTATTTCTCAATAGCGGGGCTGTGGTTAACTTTAATTGGTTGTTCATTTGCAATCCCTACAGGCAGAGGTGAATAGTGATGAGGTATGTGTTGTGGAATAATCTTTTGGTGCATTGTGAAGATGTGTCACTATGATCAGTGTAATAAAAAGCTGAACAGCCAATAGCTAGGTAGAATTTCTGGGCAGAAAGGACACTTGGAAGAAGAAGACAGAGCAAGCAAAATGGGCACTCTGAAGATGAGGTAATAAAGCCCCAATACAGAAAGTAAATAAATAGAAATGGGCTAATTTAAGTTGTAAGAGCTATTAGAAACAAGCTGAAACTAAGGCCAAATTTTCATAACTGATATAAGTCTCTGTGTCATTTTTTTTGTGAAAAGCCTGACTACAACTATGTCCCTGGCTTCATGCCCTTCTTTAAGCCCTTAGCTCTTTCCATCATCCAAATATCCTTATTTGAAGTTTAGGCAAATTCATTGTACTACACAAGCATTCTTCTGTTTCTCCTCTCTTCCTTCATGAAATCAATTTCTTTTCAGCTACCCAAAGGGAAAGGGTGACCAATCCTTTTACAAGTGACTACTCTTGGTTTCTAGTCTCTTGCTTCTTCAGAGATGGTGAGTCAAGTCCCGGGGGATTCTGTAACTTCTGAGTTCATAAGTCTACTGTCCCTTGACACTCCCTGGGATAATACCCAGTTCCCTGTTTTGCTTTATGCTAGTAAAGCAGTAAGCAGTCT
This sequence comes from Dicrostonyx torquatus, assembly GCA_028555095.1. Classification (NCBI taxonomy): domain Eukaryota; kingdom Metazoa; phylum Chordata; class Mammalia; order Rodentia; family Cricetidae; genus Dicrostonyx; species Dicrostonyx torquatus. Next base: position 4,172,330 of record JAQHUG010000078.1, read on the forward strand.
GTTTGCCACGATAAACAATCTGTTTGTCAACTTTGTCTCCTATGGCATGTTTTGCCTCTCACGTTGACAGATTTGTAAAGGGGTTTATGCGCATGCACAATTCTATCACTAGCTCAATTGGGGTTTAATTAAACATATTACTCATCCTATCATTAGATGTGCTAAGTAATAGTAAATAATGCTTCCTATCTAGAACTTATTTTTATGCTCAGGGTAGTCATGCCCAGCTATGAGTTTCATCCAAGAAAGCAAAGTTCACATACAATTGAGCTCCACACAGCATGAGTCTTCTACTCCTGGATTCTGAGCATTTTTTTTCTAGGTTTCATACTGCCTCCTCCAAATTGAGAACATTAAAGGACGTTTATTTATCACATTTTACCAGAATAGCCAAACATAGCAACTCCAAGAACTGAAAACATTTCAAAGGCCATTGGGCTTGGTGAGCAAAGACACATTCTCTGAGTATCGATGATGGATTAAAAAAAGAAATGGGTTGAGACTCATGGCCTATTCTTGGGCCAACTTGGTAGCCGGGGAGCCGACCACTATACATTTCATTGGTAAGAAGCAGATAGGTCAAGTTGTACTTTCTATGCTTCTCGGAAGTTAATGAAAAGACACTTTAAAAGCATTTTCATAAACTTTCAAAAAAGAAAAAAAACTTAAGGGGAGGGCTGAGGAGTTGGCTCAGCACTTGCTCTTCAGGGGACCTGAGTTTGAATCCCAGCACTTACATAGCAGCCTACGGCTGTCTGTAACACCAATCCCAGGATATTTGATGCCCTCTTCTGCCCTTCAAGGGCACTAGGCGCACTTGTGATGCATATACATACGTGCAGGCAAAACACTCATACGAATAAATTAACAAAAGAAATAACTTTTTAAAAACTTTTTAAAGAAAAAGTTTAAATAATTCTCTAAAGAGAGTGAATGGCAATACAAATTTATCAGCTAATGATACCCTGGACAGTTCTTGTATTTTCAAGAATTTATTAAACTGACAAAGAGAAATAGAATTCTTCAATTGGAATACACTTCTGACTTTCCCATGGAAAACTTCCAAGAAACCTACATCAACATTTCTGCCTTCTGTTCTGTGGGCATCCCCTGAACGTGGCAAAGCCGCTGAGAACAGATCTGCCATGTGCAGATTACGACGAAGGAGACTCTGTGATTGCTGAGCTCCAGTCTGACTTTAATCCTCTACACCTGACATGCAAAGCTGAACCTAAAGATTATTTATAAGCCATTGAAACATTCAAGAGCAATTTATTTCCTCCATGTCTTCCTCTCTAACAAAACCAGGCATCTTTGCAATTCAGTGCTATTATCGTAGTTGCGTTAAACTCAGACTTAAAACATCTTCTCATTGAGGCCCAGTTCCTGTTTTTGTTTGGTGAGCCAAAACTCCACAATGGGAAGGCAATGTTGGAAGTAAAAACAACCAGTAACATACTTGGGCAATTTGAGAACATTGCTTGCCTATCCAAATTTCTTTAAAAATTTTCAAAAACAGGAAACCTACATGCAATTTTCTCTTCAGGCTATAAGCTAACTGCTTCGATTACTTTTCATTAATGCGCATTTTCAATTTCTTATCTCAAGAATATAACAAAGCCCATTTTGAGAAATAATATGTCCTACAGTAATCTAACTTTAAAATTTGTGTGTAAACATATTTCTCTGTCAGAACATTGGGAAACAGTGTTTTGTATCAAGAAAGTGGAAGGCTGTGGGAACCCAAGACTGGACACATTTCCTTTGATATAAAGCTATCTCACAGATGTGATATCTGTGAATTATTATGGCAGCTATGAGTAGGAAAGGCTAGGCAAGCACCCAAACAATTATTTTCAAGCTAGGGAGTGTAGTTCATTGATGGAGTTCCTGTCTACCCATGTCCCAACCACAGCCCTGAAGGAGAAACAAATAAAAAGTACAGTCTTTTAGAAATTCCCTTTTGAATTTGACATTTTATTTGAAAAGTTCCTGGACAAGACCACAGAAGAAGGTGCCTCTCACGTAAGTGACGGTGACTGCCAAATCCCACTCTATCTCACATTCTCTAAACTTTACATTATAAACAGTAAGTGGTGTTAATTCTGGGTGTGTATATAAAATATCTATATTTTACAACCTAGCCATAGAGAAGTGTCTCTATTTTCTATTTGGGTATGTGTTAATTTATATTTATCCTTTGCAATATAGAAACCAAGGTGGATGCAATGTCTTAAGCTAAGAAAGAGTTCTGATTATTCCTAATAATTTTGAGCAGTGTTCATAATATTCGGTTTTGAATAGAACACCCTCCACAACACACACACACACACAGAGAGAGAGAGAGAGAGAGAGAGAGAGAGAGAGAGAGACTTTTATTGGCTCTGTTGTCTTTCAATATAATTTTAAGCTCCCTAAAGAAACAAGATGGGTCAAGTAGAGCTTTAAACACAGCCTCCTAACAGCACAGGGAATGATGATTTCAGCCAGTTTTATACTTCAGCAAGACCATAACGCAGCAGCAGCTGAGCACTGGAGCTTAGAGACCACGGATCTGCTGGAACCCAGCAAGGAAACTGTGACTTGCATACAAAGTGCCAGAGAATCACTTTTCCTTATTTGTGAATTAAGCTGAGACTTCAGGAGGATCAAAAAGACAAGGAAACATATTGCATTTCCAATCTGGTGATCTTCAACAGAACTCTAAGCAAATTGCGATGAAATTAATTACATACCCAAATCCTTCAATAACACAGGAAAGGCTTTCTTTTCTGTAGTAGCTGAATGGTGTCTTTTAAGTCTTTGTCTATGTGTCTTCTTAAACAGTATAAAACAAATTCAAGGAGAAAAATCTATTCCTCAGGTGTTGAATCTTCCCCAGACGTGCAAGCATTACTCCTGGTGCTCTGTGGTCTGCACAGGCCACTGCTCAATTATCATCTGTTGCCGTGAGGGATGGTGTTTTAATCTGTATATAAACAAAGTGATAAAATAAAGATACCACATGTACAAAGCCGAAAGATGGTGAGATGATGCCAGCAATTACTGTAGTCATGTTCTTGCTTACCATAATGGTAGAGAATGGGATGCATCTGCAGGCGATGTCAGACAGCCTCATTGCAAATGCCAGAGCTAATGTGAAAATCACTACCCTATACCAGCAGAGTGGAGGAACCTGAGAATGCCACTCAGCCAGGTATTTACCAATAGCATTTGTGTACTAAAGATGCATGTTTGCACATCACTGACTTTGTGGGGAACCTGATTCATTCTGCTGATTGTAATAAGACACATAAATCAGAAAAGGTGAGCACAGCTTCCTACAGAATATGGAATCTAAATGAGGGGACCATAATCCTGCAAGGGTTTTCAAAAATGAAAATTGCTTTGTGAGAGACTGTTTGCAACAGTTAGAGTCCCAGAGACTAGGAGCAAACAAGAGACCAGAAAATTCCCTCATTGTCTGATGACTTGTGGCAACCCGCCTTCCAGCCCCTGAATCATCCAGAGCACCTCAATGAAAAACCATACTAGTTTGACATCAAGCGTGATGAAGGTTTCATATTGGTGCTTAATTAAAGCTTTTTGAATTTGTGGTTGCATTTATTTAAGCATTGGGTATGTAGATTTTAAAAAACAACTTGTCAGTTTAGAGTATCCAGGGAGAGACACTAGAAAGAGTATAATACAAATCATGAAAATGCCTTTGAATATATATTTAAATAAGTTATATATGTTATATAATTTCAATAAATCCCATAACTATGTGTATGGGATATGCAATATATATGGATATAAATACATAATTTTATATATGGGATTTACTGGACTGACTTACATACAGGCTGTAGTCTGAGTAATCCAAGAAAGTAATCCATACAGTAATTGCTCAGTCCCACAGGGCTCGATGTCTTAGCTGGTCTTCTGTATATGCTGGAATCCCAAAGAAGCAGTTTCCAATGCTGTGAAGGAATGGCTGTGCTAGCAAGGAAAGGGCAGTCAGGCAAAGAGCAAAAGCTTCCTTTATCCATGTTCTTATATAGGTTTCCAACAGAAGGTGCAGCCCAGGTTAAAGGTGTGTCTTCTTGCCTCAAGATCTAGAACAAAGGTTTATGTCTTCCTCTCTCAAAGGTACAGGCGAGAAGTGGATTCATCCATTTCAAACCAAACAAAAATAATCTCCCACAGGTGTGCCCTACACCTGGGGTGTAGCTCATTCTAGATGGAGTCAAGCTGACAACCAAGAATGACCATCCCAGCAGCTAGGTGAGCTCAGTGAAGCAAGCCAATAGGCAGTATTCCTCTCTGGCCTGTGTTTCAATTCCTGCTTCCAGGTTCCTGTCCTGACTTCCCTTGTTAGACAAATGTAGATGGAGACTGCCCTTTTGTTCCCCACTGCTCAGACCCAAATAACCACACAGAAACTATATTAATTACAACATGGCTTGGACAACAGCTCAAGCGTATTTCTAGATAGCTCTTACATCTTGAATTAAACCATTTCTGTTAATCCATGTATTGCCAGGAAGCTGTGGCCTACTGGTAAGGCTCCTAAGGTTCTGGCGTGTCCTTCTCCTTTGCCAGCTACAAAGCATCTACTCAACTCTGCCTACTTTCTCTCTGTATCTCTGTTCAGATTTCCCACCTGGCTTTACCCTGATAAGTCACTGGCTGACGTAGCTTCTTTATTAACCAATGATAATAAACCATATTCATAGCATACAGAGAGGAATCCCACATCAGCTGAATAAACTTCTTCCCTCCCCAAACGTTTTTACACGTTGTGTTTTTATCATAGCAACAGAAGCTAAACTAGGAAACAGAGCTAAGCAAAACTATGTTTACTATTCTGAAGGTTAAATGCATGACAGCAGTGTTAGGTTGGCTCTGTTGATATCTCAGTTACAGCCAAAGTATGCATGAGGATAGGAGATGTTGTCATTATCAGCCTGGAAGTCAGGAGCTAGGGAGTGGCTCAGAACCACCCGAGGAGTCTCATGAAAACGGGTTTCACCTCTTCCTAGGGTACACAATCAACTCCTAGGTTGTACCCCTCAATTGTTCCACTGTTCTCACATCCCATCCTGAAGCTCTGGTTTCCAATCCATGAAACCTTGTAAGACACACTCACATCACATCCACACTACAGCATTCTGCTCTTGGTCCCTTAGACTCAGGCCACCCTCATGATGCACAATGCCTTCATGCTGTCCCTCAACACACAGAGCATCATACAAAGTCCAAGTCCAAAGTTTCTTCTGTGATTCAAGGAAAACTAACCTGTGTGTCCTTATTGTTTTTAATACTTCCAGGATACAGTGAAGGACCAACCCAGAGTAAACATTCCTATTTCCAAAGAAAGAGACAGGGGCTGGAGAGATGGCTCAGTGGGTAAGAGCATTGCCTGCTCTTCCAAAGGTCCTGAGTTTGATTCCCAGCAACCACATGGTGGCTCGCAAC
>JAQHUG010000078.1:4186127-4269791 GCA_028555095.1 Dicrostonyx torquatus
GCAGACGCTGTGACCTGTTTATGTCGACGGCAGAGAGGAAAAGATTCTAGCGCAGACCGTATCAGCTGGGATCTAAAAGCTCCAGAAGGCACCGCAGGACCTGGCCCTCCTTTGTCACCGCTAAGCTCTCCAGTGCCGTAAATCAGCTCTCGTTGCCCCCCCTCCCCCCCCGCCCCGTGCACCAACTGTCCTGATAAGCCTTGGAGACAAGGCTTTTAGGAGTTGCTGAACCATGGAGTTGACCTGCTTAGGGTTTTGTTGTAGGCTACTAAAACCAGGATGGCCATTTTCAGAGGATTCTGCTTTCTTTTTGCCTTGCCCTGGTTAAGCAATTCTACCCCCAGCTCATTATTAGACTGATTAAAAAAAAAAAAAAAAAAGCCAACCTCAGAATGGGGCAGGGCTGTTTAAGCATACTGCCTTCCCACATCAGTTTTTAATGAGTGACTTACTCTATGGATTTAAGCAACTTGACACTAATTTTGCAGCTAAAAAAAATGATTTGCTAACTGCACATACTACCCGGCTTTGGTTGGCAAGAGTACTAAGGTTCTTTTCTCCAAAAACAAACTCTAAATCTTTTGTAAACATGTGTTATTTGGTTAACACGGTGTAAATGGGTCCCCATCCCTCTGCCTAGGCTCTTCGCTATTATGTAAACAGTTGTGCACCGAAAGGCTGGTTTTAAATCGTAAATTAATATATTTCAACTGTGGCATTACGTTCAGACTTGCGCAGTAGTGTAAATCTGGTCATTTGGTGGCTTTTTTTCTTTTCCTTTCGGTCTATTGCTAGGCAGTTAGAAGTGCGCTGATTATTTGAACAAGGCTTTCACACTGCCGGCACAGTTACACTGCTGTTTTATTTTTCCTGTGTTTGATGAGTGTTAGCAAGAGCACCAGTCTAAGGGACCCAAACCAAAGGCAGCTCTCTAATTGGGATAGGGTATGAGGGGAAAACCACCCTGTGAGTAATTCTACTGTTTACTGTTTGAAAGTTCGCCCAGCCCACTGTAGGACTTACAGCAAGAGTAATTAAAGGGACTTGACTCAAATTTAGGACCTTGCTCAGCCAACCTGAAAAGCTTGAAACATGGTTTACCCAAGATTCACCAATGCAGTGGTTCTTCTCCGTTATTCACCAGTGCAGTGGTTCTTCTCCGTTCTTTCACCTTCTGCCATTGCCAGACATTCCCACCTTGTGAGCAGCAATGCTATGATTAGTATCCAGTGTGTCTCCAAGATATAACTTACAGAAGAAGGGTTCAGTTCTATGAGTGTTCTTGTGGGGCACGTGATTTTCTTTCTTTCTTTCTTTTTTTTTTTTTTTTTTGGTTTTTCGAGACAGGGTTTCTCTGTGGCTTTGGAGCCTGTCCTGGAACTAGCTCTTGTAGACCAGGCTGGTCTCGAACTCACAAAGATCCGCCTGCCTCTGCCTCCTGAGTGCTGGGATTAAAGGCGTGCGCCACCACTGCCCGGCCTACGTGACTTTCTTTTGCATAGCACGTGCCCAGACCGCTGAAAGTTTGGTGGTCTCAGAGAACTCTTGTCTTTTTTTTTTCATGAACAACTACTCACTTGCAAAGCCTCCCCACTCCCTACAGTTTAATATTTACATAATTTGCTGGTCTACAGAGTTTGAAGACAGAAATAACGTGATCGCGGACGGTCTCCCTGGTGTGCCAAACCAAGGGCTGTGGTCTTACCGTCCCCATGAAATCATTGACTTGGCACTGTGGAGCTCAGGTCAAGCCTACGGTAGCTGGAAGCTATAGCTTCTGGCCTGGATTCGCTTCTGATTTGGAACTCTCTTTGACCTCTGTTAGCTTTATTTGTGATGCGGTAGTTCTGGGCAGCCCGATTATCACTGTTCCTTTTCAAAGGGAAGTTCTGAGATGGGAGTGGTACAGATTTCCAAGTAGACATTTCATTCGGGAATCAATGTGGCATCTAGATTCAGCCAGCAGTGAAGACTTAGGGTCTTAGCAGCTAGGTTTTTGAGGCTTTTCATTTCCACACCAAATGTTGAAAGGAAATTTGTAGTCTCCTTGGCATCACAAATTCTGTAGAGTCACTGTAGAATAGATGTGCTTCCTTCAGCATCAATTGCTTGTGTCCCAAATGACAATACAGCCATTGAGTAACTCACATAAACATATATTTTTAGACCTGCAATTGCTTATAATTATATTATTTCCAATTTATTTAATGCATGCTACTTTCTTCCTAACAATTGACTTATTCCTATGTCCTATTTGATGTTTTAAATTCAAGTATGTGCACATCAATTTAAATCCATGGAAATGCAGATAAAACCTTTTTTCCCCAGAAACTTTCTCTTATTTAGATGTGGAGGCAAGTTATCACAAATGACAAACTGGGATCCTAAGCCTTCAATACAAAAAGTTCATTTAAGCATGATGACCATTGACTTTGTAAGAAAAGCAATATAGGGTTTGTTCAGTTCCTTTGCTCTGGTGAATAGTGGTTCTTAAATAAGAAGTGGGCATTTCTTAAGGAACCTTTTTTCCTACCTAAATATATTTAGTCTTCTGCATGCAGTTCCACACACCAAATGGAAATGCTTTTCAATTCCATGTGTTTTATTTAGGAAAGAAAAAAACTTGGAAAAAAAAAAGATTGTAAGCTGTATTTTTTTAATGGACCTGATACTCGACTTATTTCAAAACTTAGGATGTTAGGCTGAATTCAAGTATCGGCAGTATCTCTGTATCAGGGTAAACATTGGATTTCCCATCTGCAAGCCTTGCCTTCCGTACTTGGGAGGAAAGCACATATTTCACCTCCCACTGCTTTAACTTTTCTTCGGTGTTCACCTTTGACCTTGTACATACAACTGGGCCCTGGTGACTTTATATCTCAACTCTCCACATTAGAACACAATGCCTCAGGATGCTCTGGCTAACAGAACTAAGCCCTGACCACGCCAAATGGGAAGAACATTGGTAGAGTCAACTCAGATCTGAAATCTAGACCAAGCAGCCTGTTCTTGGCTGTAGGCTTCACTATTTAATTAGGGCAGACCAAGTCATAGTTTTATTTATTGTAAAAGTCAGTCTTCCATATTTTTTTAACAACTAAATATCCCAAATGCCTGGAAGTGATCAAGTTTTGCATCAATCTAATGAATGAACTAAAAAATTTCCAGTATTCTTCTCCTGAGTTGACACCTTCCTTTTGTTAACTGGCCAGCATGATCTAGATGCAATTATTCTGAACATCTTCCTGACCAGATGCAATTCCCTTGCCTTCCCTTCAATCTTCTATGTGTAGGTACTAAAGGTCTTTAAAATGAAACATCTGAGGGTTTGATTGATACGTTTGTCTACTTTTGGTTAAACTCTGCTTTGAGAGTTGAACAATCTCCTTTACTTGTCTTTCCAAGTGCCTAGTCGGAGGCCTTACATTTAGAAAGCCTTCATTAGATAGTTATTGACCCAAATAACTTTGCCCTCCTCAGAAGCCCTTCTTTAAAGTGATAGGCATATCACGAAACCATGTAACTTATATATAAATCATATAACTTACTTGTGTAGGAAGATCTTCATCCTCACACAATATTCTGTTTATGAACTCGCCTAGACCTAGACAGATATCCAGAAGCACAAATATCATTCATGTCACAACTCCATTGATTTCCTGATACCTACTCGAGTTAAACCACCTGAGATAGGGGAGAACATTTCTTCCCTTTTATTAAACATGGATTCTTTTTACTTACAGTGTAATCTGAATATAGTTTCCCCTCCCTCTACTTCCTCCCTAGTTTCTCCCCACCTCCTCTTCCATCTGGATCCACTCCTTGTCTGTCTCTTGTTAGGAAAAAACGAGCTTCTAAGAGATAACAACAAAACATAACAAACTAAGATATAATAAGGATAAAATAAACAGGCAGAAAGCCCATCATATCAAGAGGTGGACGAGGCAGGTCAATGAAAAAGCAAAAGAGTAACAAGAGCAGGCACAAGAATCAGAGACCCCATCATTCCTATACTCAAGAGTCTCTTAATAGTACTAAACTGAAAGCTATTAGTATATTTGTGGGGGACCTGGTGCAAATTCTTGTAGGCTCTGGGCTTGCTGCTTCAGTCTCTGTGAGTTCATTTGAGCTTTGCTCAGGTTTATTTATTTATTTTTTTATTAAAGCGAGCCTTACTCCTGGTGCTATCTCTGTCTCCCCTACTCCTGCCTTCAGGAGAGAAAATTTTAAGGTACATAAACATGAATTTCTAAATTCAAATGAACCCTGACCTTCAAGATGTCTGTCATCATGTACTTCTAGTGGAATCCCCACCCACCACAACTAGAAATTTGCCCCAGAAACTATAATTGCTTCTTCTTCTGTGTTTAGACTTTTTGGTATAGGAGTGTACATTTGATGGTCATTTAAATACTTTCGTAATCGGAATGCCATGCTTTGATGACCATTGTCTGGTAACACATTATTTCCCTCTTCTCCAATAATTTTGCATTATAAGTATAATAAAGCTAATTTAAAAACAAAATACATGTGCTACTTTTCTAAATGCAGCCTAGCACTGTCTTAGTTAGGGTTTCGATTGCCGTGAGGAGACACTGTGACCACGATAACTCTTACAAAGGAAAACATTTAATTGAGGTAGAAGCTTACAGTTTCAGAGGTTTAGCCCAGAGCATGGTGGTCTCTAGGAAGACATAGTGCTGGCTACATCTTGATTAGTAGGCAACAGGAAGTGGACTGAGGCACTGGGTGTGGCTTGGTCATAGGAGACCTCAAAGCCCACCCCACAGTGACACACTTCCTCCAACAAGGCCACACCTCCTAATAGTGCCAATCCCTTTGGGGGCTATTTTCTTTCAAACCACCATAAGCACTACATCAGAACAAAAGGAATCTGGAAGCAATCCCCCTGCAGAGGATGCCACATATGCTCGGTCTTGACGTACAAAGGAATTTTGCCTGGAAAAGAAGCAAGGCCACTTCAGGTGTGTGTGGGAACACATGATGTGCCAGCACAGTTTTGAGTTGGGTCACTTTAAACATGCCTTTCCTCACTGTAATTCTGTGGGTCTTTAGGAGAATTCTCTACTGCTACTCTCAAAGATAAAATTCACTCTTTTAAGGCAAAAAAAAAATGAAATTTACAATCAAGCTCCTGATAAATGCCACAGTTTGATCTCATTAATATTAACCCTAGAAAATACTCATCTTCTTAATTTGTTTCTCAAACCACAGAACTTCATGGCCTCCATGTAAACACGAGCGCTTCTGAGGACATGAGAGTGAATTAGACAAAAGCAGCCATGTATTTCTGTACATTTCTAAGGGTAGTATTTACCCTTAGAAGAAAACCTCTAAGAAATGAATTCTCATTAATTATTAACTATTCATTATTATTATTATTACTATTAGCTCAATTAATATTTTGATTTTAATTTTTATATAACAAAACACTACGAATACTAAGGTCCAAAATTGTAAGTGTTTAAGGTGATTGATATGTTAATCCTTATTTTATCATTATCAAAACAGCACCTTGTACCCATGATAAGCACAGTTATTATATGTCAATCAAAGAGCATTTCAAGTTAAATAAATGAGTTATAACTCTTGTCTCATATCTTCTTTGGGTCACATACTTTGAAGCAGCTATGCAAACTGTTCTGGCTAGAAAGAAGGCATCTCTTGAGGTTTATCAGAATTTGTCTGGGTTATATTTTAAAGGCTAGACCAGTCTAGATCTACTCCTACATCATTCAGACATGGGCTATGAGGGAGAGGTACCTCTGCTTCTTGTCACTGGGTTTTCTCCATACAACTGCTTATTGTCCTGCTGCAGTGCACTGGTATACTTTAGAGGAAATGACACAGCAGGCCAAACTGAGAACCCACTAGTGTTTCCATTCTGAGAAGTCTTACTCCTGTTGGGGTAGTATTCTAGGGGATGAATACCTGAAGGTGAAAATTACTGGGTACCCCTTGATAACTGGTTACCATAGTGACTAAACCTCATAAACATGACTGGTTATGTGATGGCATAGTCATCAGTTCACAACTCTCATGTGCTCACTAATTAGTTGACATTGCTAGCTTTTGTTCTTAGATGTCAAAAATCTGTAAATTCATGGGGCACATTTTTTTTATATCTCTGTTTTCTACTAAATAGCTTTTGCAACATCTTTGAAATCATTATTCTCAGAGAGCCATAGCCTGCTGTATCCTTCACTCTTTTCTCTGAAAGGTATCAGGTTCCCGGAAAGGGTCAGGAACAAAACAATGTCAACCATGGCACTTCCTCCAACAGAGAGCATCCTAACTCAACAATCAGTTTCATTTGTTAGGTGTTTACGTCGGTACTGAAATTCCAGGTATGGTTTCAAATTTTCAAAAAGTCCATTGAAAAGAGAAACATCGAAGAATGGATTCAACTCAAAAATCTTAGTGAATGAAACATTTCCTTCGCCAGCACCCCTTATGGATGGCTGGTGGGTCATTGTTTTAGATGACATGACAAGGAGGATCACTTCCTCCTGGAAAAGAGTACATTGGCATTCAGGAGAATGGTATGTTAACCCACGGACTTATGTTAACCCAAACCGTCTGGAGCCACGTGTAACAGCGTGGAACCCTTTCAGCAGGATAGCCTGTCGCAGAACTGAACGTAGCTCTTCCATTTATTAACAAATAAGCAAGAACAGAGGCTGCATCATCATCCCTGCACATCATCCCTGCACATCATCCCTACCTTAGTCACAACCAGCCACGTTTCTGCTACTAACTTTCAAGTTTTCATCCTTTCATCAAAAGCAGCTTAATTCAAAATACATCTTTATTTTTTAGTCTAAATGAGTGAGATTTTATTAAATGTTTAAAGGACATACTTGTTAGATTTTTTGGAAACTGCGAATTTAAGAACCATATTTAAAACAAAACAAAACAAAAAGCAAAAAACATGATGCTTAATTATAGTAACCTCTTTTGCCTTCACGTCTGTTTCCCTGCAGAAGGTCTTGCAAGCAGATTACAGAACCTATCTGCTCCTGTCTTCTGTCTGGTTAACAGGTATTCTTCGGGTTTACGTGGAGTCAGTGAGAAGATTGCCTAGTCCCTGGAGCCCCATTTTCCCGTTTGCCTAAAGCCTTCCTATTGTTAATTAGGTGTAAGAAGAGATGCAGCCTTAACTCTTTCGGGAGCAGCACTTACTCTCCTCTCATTAAGTACACAGCAGCAATAAAGATGTAATAATGGCTTTCATTACTGGGATCGCCCCTCCTGAAGAAATCACCTCCCCCACTCCGGTACACCAGAGAGAAGAATTCATAGATCTAATTCCCCACCACAAAGATCCCAGGGAAGGACTTGAGTTCTGTTGTCAGTTTGTTTGGGAGTATTATTCTTAGAGAGTAACTACTTCTAAAAAAAAGAAAAAAAAGAGAAAAGAAAAGAAAGATGAAGAAATGGTCTTGCTGTTGACGGCTGGCTCCAGGTCTCTTCTCCAAGCTTGTCTGTCCTGTGATAACACTCTTCCCATCTGTCTCCCTGTTCCTCTGAACTGTCACCACATGGAAAGGATTTTCTCCTTCTCTGTAATTCTTAGCAGTCAAGATGGTAAATTCAGCCTTTTGGGCGAGCTTTAACAATGCCAAGAGTTGGCCCTGACATTGCTCAAGTGACAGCAATTGCTGTGTTTTCAAAGTGCACCATTGTACAAAGGGCTTGGAAGCCTGTTAAAAGAGAACGTCCATTTATGTAATGCAGACTGTGTCTTGAACTTCCAAAATCAGTGACGTGTGCAGAGTCTGGAAGTAGGTAAACAGTCGTTATATTCCCATATTTGCAGCATTCACTTTCTCCTAGAATCACTTCTAAAGATAGGGTCTGAACCCTTTAAGCAAGTACAGGAGAAATGGCAGAGCCAAGAAAATTGTTCCTCCCCTCAGTTGTCAATATTCTGAGTTTCAAGTGCAAGCAAAGACACACAGTAAGATAGTCTGTCTCCAGGACTTAAAAAGACACACAGTAAGATAGTCTGTCTCCAGGACTTAAAAAGACACACAGTAAGATAGTCTGTCTCCAGGACTTAAAAAGCCAGGCTACCCTGGCCAGCTGAGAGCAAGGCTGAAAGAATGTTGACAATTGAGTTAAAATTTTGGAGCTTCAACATTTTAGGATATATAAACTAAAATGGAGTTCTCATTTCTATCTGTATGGCATATTTCTGATTTATCAATAATGGAGATGAATTGTATCATAATTATTGAGTAGCATAAAATCTTTTTTAAAAGCAAAATTAGAGGAATTTCATTAAATGTCTTTCATCTGCAAAAGAATTCTAGGTTATTGGGAGTTGCTCCCATGTTGGAAAATCATTTTTGGGTGGGGCAATGAAACATTCTGCCTGTTTTTTCTGGAGGTTCCTTCCATCTGAACAAAGGTGTCTAAAAAAAAATCATAGAATAAAACTGGTGTCACCTAGATTCCCATATGAAAATTTTGATGATAATGTTATCCTCCTTAGATATTAGATTACATAAAACTTCATGTGGTTTCCATCTCGATGGATCTGTACACAGTTATCAACGAGAAAAAAAGACAACATTCTCAAATAAATAACCTGACAATGAACCTCCCAGTCCTAAAAAAACAAGAACAATCTAGACACCAAAGCAGGAGCCATCAAGAAGTAATAATTGGTCAGACAGAAACTACTAAAAGAATAATATGTAAAATAAATCAAACAGAAAGTTGGTTCTTCAAAAAAAATGAGATTAACAAGCTGGTCAAAATAACACAAGAGAGAGAGAGATGACTCAAATTAATAAGACTATAAATAAAATTGTGGGTTGCTACAAATTCCAGTGACATATGTCTAGAATAATTGAAGAGCCTTTGAAAACATTTTATGAAACTATAACATTTTCAAAAAAAATTGATGGATCTGGAAATTATACTAAGTGAAGTAACCCAAATAATCCAGATTCAGAAAGACATTCACTACATATTCTTTATCAATATGAAGAGCCTAGCTTTGTGTGTATGTGCGTCCGTGCCTCTATGGTAGGTATATAGGGGTCAGGAAACTAGAAAGGGACCACAAGAATGAAAAAAGAGGGGCTAATTGTGGGACTGAGTAAGGGTATAGATGATAATTTAAGCAGAAAAGAGGAAGGAAGAAAGGGAATAAAATTGGGGGAAGGAGAAATGAGGAAAGATCAACAAAAACTACTAATTATGTGAAAATGCCATAATAAAGTCTAATACTTTTATGCTAATTAGAAACTATCAAGAAACAAAATGTACATTTAAAAAAAAATCTTAAAGTATAGAAATTGCATAAATTACTAGAATATAGTATTTTCAAAAATTAAGAAGGGTAAACACCTTAAAGAAATAAGCAACAAATAATGAAATTAGAGCAATAATAAAGGTTTCCCAGCAAAAGAAAGTTTAGGACCAGATTAGAATCACTGGCAAATTCTACAAAATCTTTTCTGAGATACTCCTAAACACTTCTTAAACTATTTCACATGATAGCAAAGGAAGGACCACTACCAAGTTCATTCTATGGACCTGAAGAGATAAAGACACAAAAAAGAAGGCCGTAGATTGGTTTCCTCAATGAACATTGCTGCTAAACTTCCCACTAAAAATCTTGCAAACCAAATTCAAGAACTCATTAAGAAAATCACACATCATGGTCTTTTTGGTTTCCTTTTGGGGATGCAAATTTAGCTCAACACACAAAAGTAAGTGTAATTCAGCACATAAGGAGAGGTAGGACAGAAACTACATGATCTTCCTGAGTTCTTTGGTCAAGTTTAACACCCTTTTATGATAAAAAAAGTCCTTTAAAAAATAGTATTAGGAACATACCACAACATAATAAAGGCTATGTTTATGAAAATTCCAATGCCAACATTATCTTAAATTGAGAAGAACTTAGAGCATGTACTCTAAAATCTGGCATAAGACAACTGTAGTCAGTCTCTCCACTGATTCTTACTCAATCTAGTACTTAAATTTTAGCTAGGACAATAAACCAGGAGAATAAATGGAAAGAGACTGAAACAGAAAAGGATGAAGTCAAATTATTCCTATTTGCAAACCACATAAACTTATAATTAAAAGACCCTAAAAGTATCGCTAAGACATTACTAAACTTATAAACACTTTTAGCTTAGTAGCAGGGTGCAAGAATTAACTCAGAACAATCAGTACTTTGTGTATTTGGGTGTGAGTGTGAACTGTGTGCCTGTGCATAGATCAAGGTCAGTCTTGGATGCCATCCATCACATGCTGTCTGCCTTTTCTTTTTGTGATGCGAGTCTTTTATTGGTCTCTAAGGTTTTGATTAGGATAGGCTGGCTGGCCAGTGAGATCTGGCAGTCTTTGCTTCCCCAACACTGAAATTAAATATTCATGACATTACACCCAACTCTTTGTTGTTCCTTTTGTTTTTGTCCATCTCTGTATTTATGTGTGTATGTGTGTGTTAGAGAGAGCGAGAGAGAACGAGAGAGAGGTAGTCATGAACATATATATCCCACAGTATATGTATGAAGGTCAGAGGACAACCTCAATTATCATTCTCCATTTTTGTTTTGCTTGAGACAAGGTCCCTACTGCCATTTGATACTGCATATGCCAAGCTAGCTGGCCTACAAGTTTCTAGGTACTCTCCTGTATCCACCTTGCTACCTCTCCTTAGGATCATTGAGATGACAGAAGTAGGATTGAATTCAGGTCCTCAATGTTCTGTAATAATGTAATCCACTGAGTTATCTTCTCACCAACAGTGTCTGGATTTTTTTCATGGATTTTAGAGTTCAAACTCAGTTTTTTTCTGCTGTCATGGCAAGCTTTTTACTGGCCAAGCTGTCTTCCAAGCTCCCCAGATCAATAGCTTTTCTAAAGATGAAGATGAAGTTGCTAGGAAAAGAGGAGCAGGACAATTTCATCCACAATAGCTGTAAAGTAGGTAAAACAGCCAGGAGGCAACTCGATAAAAGAAATGAAAGCCTTCTAGAACAAAACCTTTAAGATACTAGGGAAAGAATTAGAAAATGGCTTTAGAAAATGGGAAGGCATCCCTGGTTCACGAATAGGGAAAATTAATACTGCAAAAATGTTTATATTACCAAAAAATAACAGTTTAAATGTAATTCCAATGGAAATTCAAATGACTTTCTTTATAGAACTGGGTAAAATAATCCCAAAATTAATATGAAAAGTTCTTGAACAGTCAAAGCTGTCCTTATACCAAGAGCAATGCTGGAGATTTCACAATGCCTCATCTCTAATTATGTTCAGAGACCCCATCACAAAACAATGCATGGTACTAGCACAAAGCAGATATATGAAAAACTGGAATAGAATAGAGGACACAGAAATCAACCCACACAAGTACAACCACCTGGAATTTGGGAAAGCAAATAATACTGGATTTCAACATATGGAAGAATAAAACTGGATCTACCTCTCACCACAGAAGACAAACCACTCAGAATGTATGAAAGATATGTATGAAAGATATTGATGTAGGAATGGAAACTCTGAAATTCAAGATATAATCATACACAAGGGCCTTCTAAATCATGAGAATAAAGAGTGGAATTAGAGAAAGATAAGAAGCTTTTGCCTAACAAAGAAAATCATGATCAGAGTGCAAAGAAAGCCTAAAAAGTAGAAAAACAATCTTTGCCAATTAGGCACCAGACAAGGGATTAATATCCAGGATATATTAAAAAAAACTGCAAAAATTAAACACTATAAAAGGTCTTGCATCAGTAAATGGGCTAGTAAACTGATCAGACAGTTCTCAAAAGGAGAATATAAATACCCAATAAATACTTCAAAAAGTGTTCAATACCCTTTCAGATTCCATCTCACTCCCAGTTGGAATCCTACCATCAAGAAAACAAATGCCAGCAAGGATTTAGGGATAAAAATGTAAAATTGTACAGTCGCCATGGAAATCAGTATAGGGGTTCCTCTAGCAAACCAAAGGCTGTATGCTCAATCACTGCTATACAGTTAAAGCCCAGAGGGTTATCTTTTTTATCTATGCATAACCAGTTTAATAGCCCTAGAGCCCTAGATGATTAAGTAGAGAAGCACAAATATCTCTTTCTTCAAGGATTTTATTAAAACCTAGTGTTTCTATATCCATTGTCTCATGTGCTAAAACAATGGAGAGAGTCTACACTTGTCGTATAATCATGATCAGAAAGCCATTGGTGCTAAAGAATGCAATGAAAGACCACTGTATCACAGAGTAGCAAGCTGAGGCTGACAGACAGGCATATTTGAAGGAAAGAGAGGAAGCATTCACAATTTCAAGCAATTTTTTTTTTATTTTCGTTCTCTGCCCTCATCTCAAATCGTATATTTTGTAGCGGTCTACAAGACATCTTTCCTTTAACCTGTACTCAGAGAATCACTACAATTCCATTTAGCTTTGCTGCTTCTCCCCGGCATTTTCCAACCATTGAAACCAAACTAGCTGCTGACACACTCCAAACACATCCTTTCTCATCTGGGGAGACAATATGCCCCTGTCAGAATCCATGTCTCATCCATTCACTGAGAATCTCATTGGCAGCCTACTGAGATCCAACCAGCTAGAATTATCTGCTGAGCTCAGTTCTCTGTGGAGTTTTGTTATTCATTTGTTTGTTTGTTTATATTACACATTCTTATGGAGCTTCTGATTAAAATAAAGAAATCCAAACATAATTTTAGAAATTAGACTTACTCCTGTAAAAGGATATCTGGTTAAAGATACTCACCAAAGGTCATGTAAATTGTACAACTACTTTATACCAGAAAGTTAAACATCCTTGGTGTTGGAGGTTCTTCTGTCTATGTGCTTTTATTGGTTAATGAATACAGAAACTGCTATGGACCTAGAGCAAGACAGAACCTAGGTAGGTGGGGAAGGTTGGGCTGAATGCTGAGAGGAAGAAGGGCAAAGTCAGGGAGAAGCCATGGAGCCACTGCCAGATACAGACGTGCTGAAACTTTGCTGGTAGGCCACGACCTCGTGGTGATATACAGATTAATAGAAATGGGTTAGATTAATATGTAAGAGTTAGTCAATAAGAAGCTAGAGCTAATGGGCCAAGCAGTGATTTAATTAATACAGTTTCTGTGTAATTATTTCAGGTCTAAGCTAGCTGGGAGGCCAGGAACCAACAATGACCCTTCTTACTACCCATCCTTACTTAGGATTCAGCACTTTTCCCAATAGGCATACCCACACAATATATAGAGTCTCCAAATGCTCAAGGTGCCACTCTGAGAATATGGAAAGCTGAAGAAAAATGTAAATGTTCATCGTCAGCAGAGCATCATGAACCGTTACTGACAGGAAGGGTAGAACACTGTCCATCGGACAATGAGTAGACCAGAACCATCTGCAGTAACAATGGGTATCTCTGTGGGGAGCAATGAGGGCAGCAGAAGCAAGCAGGAGAACTACATGGAAAGCTGCTTACACAGCTTAAAAACATAAGAAGGCAGAGAATATATTGTGTTTATGGCTACACAATTCAAAGACGGGTACCAACTCTTGGAAGATAATAAGCAAGACTAGAGAAACTACTCTGGGGAGAATAAGTTAGGTTCATGGGCAAAGAGTTTCTGTTGTATCTGTTTCTTCATTGAGTGAGTGATGCAGACACTCTTATTTGCCATCTTACTGCTGTTCTCTTCTGTGAACTGCATGCTAGGATACAAGGAGTAGATAGGAAGCTTCCACAGTGCCTCTGGTGAGAATGAGAGTCATCTCTCACCATCCTGCATTTAATGTTTACATAATCATCTGAGGACATTTTAAGTGCATTCAGAGCCGTTTCTAATTCCATTTCTAGAGTATCCCAAAGTTGTTGTCAAATGATGAAGGCTAGGAAACTCTCTTACTTCGGTAGTTGCTAGATTATTCCAAACCTCAACAAATTTACCCCAGGCTCAGAGCACCGCCTGAGACAAAACACGGAAGTTGTGGTGGTTAGGAAGGTGGAGGGATCTAGGAAAAGACAGAGCGACAAAGAGAGGTGGCTGCTGTGGTCTATTGTGGCTTCATTTTGTGATAGGTCTCTTCTACCATTATTTCTGCCATATGGTGTAGGATGTGAACATCAAGAAGGTGATCAGGGATTGTCCTGAAGGGTGGAGGACACACACAGCTACCCCCATTTGACCCAAATTCCAAACTGCTTCCTTTCTACTGGAGAATCCCCATCACCATGCAAAGTAGCTTCTACCAAAAAGGAAAACTCCAACAGCCTCACGTTCCCCTCCATCTGCCTCCCAGTCTGCAGGCCAACTCCCTTTGCCAAATGGTTCTGGAGAATCACTGATACCCTCGATGCCACAGAATTTCTTATTTGTTGTCTATTCTCTTGCTCTGCTTTCTGACCATGACACCCCTCAGAAATAATTCTTGTCAATATCAGTGATGATTTGATCTCACCCATAACAGTCCATAATCTGCCTTCATCTTATTGTAGCAACATTTTAAAATGTTGTTACTTTATTGTTTTGGAGGCAGAGGTAAAGTTAGGAGCTAAAAGATTTAAAAGTAGGGACTTTGGATGTGTGCTGGGCTCTACCTTGCTTTCTATTGCTGTGATAAGCACTGTGACCAAAAATGACATGGGGAAGAAAAAGTTACAACCCATCATTGAGAGAAGACAGGTCAGGAATCAGGAAGCAAAAACTGAAGAAGAGACCACGTGGCAATGTCGCTTACCAACTTGCTCTCCATGGCTTGCTCTGCCTGCTTCTTATTCATCCCAAGAACACCTGAACATGGATGGCGTAGCTTCAGTGAGCTGGACCCTTCCATGTCAATCATTAACAAGTGAGTGCCCAACGGACATGACTACAAGCTAATCTGATGGAGGCAGTTCCTCAACTGAGATTCCCTCTTCCCAGGTGACTCTAATTTGTGTCAAGTAGAAAAAAATAACCGCTGTACATAAAAAAGAATAAAAATTGTAATTGCAATATTTTTATGAAAGTAAAATATTTATTTAGCATGGGAAATAATCACAACCACTGAACATATTAAAATTTCAAAGTTATCACCAACATAAAGAAAGAACAGATAACTCTTCCATAATTTATTCTTTATAATTTTCACAACATAATCTTTCATTGTATCTTTGAATAATAATGGTTCAGCTATACTGTGTTTTCTAATGAGAAGAGGAAGAATAGCTAATAAAAACTGCTTTTTACTTTTCTCACCGTGCCTACATGTTGAGAGGCTAGGGCAGCATAGCGAGGATCTCAAAATGCTCCACCCAAAACACCGCCCCAACCAAGTTCTCAACTGAGCTGCGCCTGGAAAAGGTTTACTTTCCACAATTCCAGGAATTGTGGGCAGGGTTTGTTTTCTTGAAGCAATAGGGTTTCTAGCATTAGCACCTTCAAAGTCAACAGCAGAAAGCCTCCAGACATAGATACAGCAGTCTTTTGTGCTCCCATGCCTGAAAGGACTCTAGGCAGTCCATGCATGGCAAACACGGCTCTGGCAGGCCTTGCCCTTCTCCCTCATTCTCTGTGTCCTGCTAAAAACCATTAGTTTACATTCCTAAAACTAGCCTCCAAGGTCCATTTCCTTATTTGACCGCTTCAGAGATTGACTACCCAGGTCCAGCTATCAAAGTGTTGAAGTCCAGCGTCAAAAGCCCCCTTGGCTCACCTAATAAACATGTCCAGTTAAGATTAACCCCTCATCCTAACATGGGGTTTCCCCTTTTACCTTTACAAACAACTATTGCCTATAGGCCAGGCCTGTTTCCCCTCTATCCAGAGGCAGTCCTTTGCCCCTCCCTCGGCTGGGACAAATACCACTATCCCATCTCCCAAGCCTCTTTTCTCCCCTATCCCTTTTCCCTTTCTCTTCTCCCTTTTCCTCTGTCTTCTGTATTTGTCCCTTAGTCCTGCCCCTGGTTCCTCTGGGGCAAATTAATCTCCTCTGTGCTGAGAATTTGGGGTTGGGATATCTGGAATCAACTTCCAGGTTCCCTGCAATACTCATACTTATTTTAACCCCATAACTATTTTTTTTTGCATCTAGTTGATTAAAAGAAAGTTGTTTGTTCCTCACTTACCGATGCCTGCAGGTTTACACAAAACACTGAACAACAGGAGGTGGGGATCATAATGCCCCTGAAATGCTACCTACCACCATCTTGAATAGACACAGAAAGCACAGAGAACAACACTTACCATGTAGAAAGCTTTGTATTAATTAGTTTACAGGAATTTGTGTATATCACTAAGGCTCAACGTTTCTATGAAATAACATCTCTACTTTTGACATAGGCAAATTAGAATTTAACTGGCTAGTTAAATTCCAAATTTTCAAGTCAAGCTAGGTGGGCAGGAGCTTGAGCGTTCCATATTTCAAATGCTCCTTGGTC
The DNA here is from genome assembly GCA_028555095.1 of Dicrostonyx torquatus. Lineage (NCBI taxonomy): Eukaryota > Metazoa > Chordata > Mammalia > Rodentia > Cricetidae > Dicrostonyx > Dicrostonyx torquatus. The sequence goes on from JAQHUG010000078.1 coordinate 4,202,561, forward strand.
CTGCTGTGATATTGGCCTTCTCTAACAGCACTATGCGGGTGAAATTCAGTGTTCTTTGAAGGTTTCCGTAAACAGCAGCACCAGTGGCTTCATATCTTTTATGTGTGAGCTTAGAATGAGTTCTACACCTGCCATTGGTCTACAATCAAAATGCATTTTCATCTTGATGTGTCTTGATTCATCGCCAAACCTCCTAGGTCCCCAATCCAAAGACTGTGTGGACTTCGTTCCATCGCTTTGTAGATATTTGAGGCTCGTCTCAGATTTCTAAAGATGCAGAGATGTTCCTCTTCAGGAGCTCTTCCTCATGACCCCTCAGGTGAGTTTGCATTGAGCCTCGTGGTTAAGCTGTACCTTGTTTAATTCCAAAGGTGCTCTGTGTGTGTGTGTGTGTGTGTGTGTGTGTGTGTGTTTGACTATCATGTTTCCTGAGGTACTCTGATATAAGCATTCCAAAGCTTTATCCTCTACATGCATATGCCCTTGGATTTAAAGACCTTGTGGTTAAGGCATCAGAAGCACAGATGCTTCTACTTGCCCATTTGTATTACTCCACACAGCAACAATATTAGCCTTTTAGCAGTGCATGCCACATTAGCAATGAGTGGTTTCCGAATCAAAGCAGAAATCTGTAGTGTCTCTAATGTGGGATGAAGTTGCACATTCTTGCCTTGCATTCAGTCAAGCATACAGGTTTCATAATTGAACTCAAGAGATTGTATTTTGGATTCACTTCTGCTCTAATAAAAATGTACACATACTAATGTGTCTGTCTCCACTCGGAGGCAGTTGGGTTATCCGTTACAGTGTGGATATGCTTTCATTTCTCTGTTGAGAACTGAAGCCATGATAACTTAATTATATAAAATAACACCACACAATAGAAAAATCATCTATATTATAATTTGCACAGGTCATTTAAAAATAATTACACAGTGATATGAACTGCTAGGTCTCCTACACAAAGATGCTTAATATTTTGAGGAGACACGAGGTTGACAAGCATCAGCTTGGCTGTGGTGTTACAGCTGTTTATTAGCCAAGCTTGCACATACATGGTCACACTGACCTAAACATGTACATATGGACTACAGGCATGTAAAAATCACCCTCAAAAGCAAGTCTTCACAGATTGGATTCCAAATGCTGCTTGCATAACATATAGCTTTTATTGCAAATGAACAGTTATAGTACACCCTCTGAGAGAATACACATAGTTCATTAAATCATTCTAGAAAGGCTTTAAAGATTTGAATTACCATTAAACCTTTGGTTCAATTCTTACTTAATGGCTGTCATCTGTGCACGTTATAATTTCAAGGCAGGAATGATAGAAGTTTAATTGCAACGTGTGTTGGTTTATTTGTGTGGTTGCATTTCCCTCTGCTCTCACATGGAGATGTGAATACACGTGCACTTCGTGTGTGATCAAGCCAGATCAATCATTCTAACAGCCGAGCAACGGTGTTCTAACCTAGTGAAGAAAGAGCCCATGCATGAGCATGCTCTCAATTGAACTTGTTTCCTAGAAGGTGGTTTGTAGGATGTTATGATAATTCATCACTAGGTAAAAGAAGGGGAGGGTCGATATTTCAAGATGAAAACAATAATCACTGAAATCTATTGACCACTTACTTCTTCAAGTGTTCATGCCTGTATGAATTCCTTCTACATGCGTTAACTCATTCCTTCTCGCAGCATCCATGTAAGGGAAGCACCATTGTTTTCCTAATATTAAAAGGGAGAAAACTGAGGCGTGAAGCGTCTATTGAACACGACAGAGGTCAAGCTGAGATTTCAGCCCAGAAATTCTGACTTTTAATCACCATTCTATAATAGCTACAAGATGTCTGCACATATTTATAGGTTTGACATAGTCTTCTAATGACAACTTGGGCTTAACAAAAAAAAAAAAAAAAAAAAAAAGATAAGTTCTTACATTACCCAGGCTGTTCTCAAAATCACCGCATAGCCAAGGATGACCTTGATCTTTAGAGTTCCCTACTTCCATTTCTTAAGAGCTAGGATTGAGGCATAAGAAAGGCCTCAATTCTTCTTCCTTGCAGAGGACCCAAATTTGGTTCCCAGCACTACATGGCAACTTATAACTGTCTGCAATTGAAGTTTCTCAGTATCTAACACACTCTTCTGGCCTCTTCAAGCAGGTGGCTCACATATAGACAAGCATACACACTTACATACATACAGGAGAAACACTCTTACACATCAAAAATGAAAATAAAATAAATATTCTAGTGCTGAGATTACAGATATGTGCCTGGTTTGAAAATGATTTTGAAGAAAATATTTCTTTGAGGGCTGGAGAGATGGCTCAGAGGTTAAGAGCATTGCTTGCTCTTCCAAAGGTCCTGAGTTCAATTCCCAGCAACCACATGGTGCCTCACAACCATCTATGATGGGGTCTGGTGCCCTCATCTGGCCAGCATACACACAGACAGAATATTGTATACATAATAAATAAATATTTAAAAAAAGAAAATATTTCTTTGAATGAGGATCATTCAAAGGTTATAGAATTACATAAAATGAACAAAAACAATCTCAAGTGGATTCTATTTTCATCATAAAGTGTTCTTGTATGAACTCAAATTTTCCAAGTTGATTCTTTGGCTTTAATGATTTTCCTTCAAACGCTAGCAACTCCAAAAATCCATTTCCTCTGTGTTGCCTCCCACATCCCTACCCCACACCTTCATTAATGACAGTTTACTTGCTCATCCAACTATTTTGCTCAGTTTGATCTACTAAAATAACCAAATGGATTTTCTGTCTATAAGAAAAGACACTTTGAAATCTATATGTTTCTTGGCTAAAGGTTATGTCAATAAAATACCCAGCAAAGTGAGGATTTGGAGATCATGCAATTAATCTGATCAATAGAGAAACAAATGCATACACTGGATTCTAAAGGTTTTTCCTGCTGTTCCTGGCTGTATACTACCCTGGTACAACAGGCTGGAAAATCAAACCTCAGTGCTGCAGGTGTCCCAGGGTTGCCTCAGCGTTAGAAGCAATTGCAGGTAGCGGATTTCCCCAGATGGTGACTGCTTCTCCAGAGCTAGTGAATGTCATGGATGAAAAACAGTTTAAAAGAAATGTGTATTTTAATTAAATTCTAAGTTATCACTCTAAGGAAATGCATGATGCTTTTAAATACAAAAGCATACCATATAAATGTTCAAGATAACCTTAATACTAAAATTAAACTCTTACTTAACATTTCCCCAAATAAGGTTTACATGAGAACTGATATGGGATTCCCCTTTGTATGCTATTAATATGTTTTATTGTTACTGGTTAATAAAAAAGCTGCTTTCAGCCAATGGCTTAACAGAGTAAAGCCAGGCAGAAAATCCAAACAGAGATGTAGAGAAAGAGTAGGTGGAGTCAGAGAGAAGCCATGTAGCCACCACAGGAGACAGATGTCAGACGCAGGACAGAACCTTACTGCAGACCCCAATCATGTGCCAATACACAGATTAATAGAAATGGACTGAATTGAGATATAAGAACTAGCCAATCAGAAGTGTGAGCTAATAGGCCAAGCAATATTGTAATAATGCAGTTTCTGTGTGACTATTTCAGGTTTGGGTGGCCGGAAAACAAACGAGCAGTCTCTGTGTACAGAGAATCTTCTTCTTTTTTTTATTATATGTATAGGGCCTGCAATTATATCTGGGTACCTGCAGTGCCCTTGGAGTCCAGAAGAGGGGGTCAGATCTCTGGGACCAAAGTTACAGAGAGTTTTGGGCCACCATTGGGTGCTCGGGATTGAATCTGGGTCCTTTGGAAGGGCATCCAGTGCTCTTAACTGCTGAGCCATTTCTCCAGCCCTTGAGTGAGAATTTTTGATGCCATCTGTTTTGCCTGATTCTAAATTTTGCTTTGCAAAATTTGGTAGGAAACCCAAGAACTGAATGTCATACAGATTTCTAAATGCTGGCCTGACTTGCAGCAACAGCAATAACCAGGAATTACTCCATTCCATTTTAGAGAGTATCACAGTAGCATTCATGTTATAGATGTCTTATTTTATAATATTGTGACTCATGTAATTAATATAATGTTTTATTCTATGACATAAGTGACAAGTAACAAAGAATTTACTGCTGCTATTTTATTAACATCTACCTTTTTCTAAGGAAAATACTTTTTGCATAAAAAAATAAAAATTTGCAAGAATTCACTTGATTTGAGCCATGAGCTACTGTTCAATGCCACAGAAGAGATTTGGATGCTAATCCGTTATTTTGGACACTTTGGAGTTTAAACATGAGTAACCATGGAGCTGCTTGATTACCTATTTATGGATGTGCAAATCACAAAATGATAACACCTAGAAAAATCTACAGCTACAAAGGAAGAGCGTGGGGTAAGCTCCATTTGCATGTGTTGGTGATCCTGGGTGTTTTATAGATTAAGCTGATTCACACTTGTTGAAAGAGTTGACTCATTCCCAGTTAACTAGAGTACATAGCAAATATGACAAGATCCATAGGAATGTTCTGGATCTGTATTAGGCTGACTAGTCTTGGATGGTTTCCTAATTACTTTTTAAATGCTTTGTACAGGTCATCAAAGCCTGGTAATATGTTTGATGACTGTGTGATTAGCTATAAATATGTATGCCACATATGTGAAAGCTTTAAGATACAGAGGGGCTGCATAATTATGGGCTATAAAATAACAAGTGTTCTTCCATGCAGTTATTTACCTTCATAAAACTACTGGAGATTATATATTTCACTTAAAAACAAAACAGAATCCAATTCAGATTCTTTTCTGTTTTTACATTTCTACACTGAACCATAGCTATGTCTAAACATCACCTATCTGTTCTCTTTCAAACTTAAAGGCATGTTTTCCAAAAGATATTTAGACCCTATTAAATAATACACATTTTTATTTTTATTTTATAATACTGCCTGACATGTTCACATGTGAGTAAAAGCTGAATTTGTCTGACTTTGAATGACATTGTCTAAGAAAGGAAAAGCTATTTTTAAGTTATCTTGGGCCCCAAGTAAGGCACACACTTAAATTTATGGTTAGAAAAGTGCTTTTGAATAGCACCTCATCCATTTTAACCTATGGCTTGACTGTAGTGCAAGCGCGGTGCTCTCTGGAATCACTAAAATTTAGAGAAAAGGGAATTCCTTTGACTTTTCTTTTACATTAAAGATAATAAATGAAAAGTAACTAGTTGTTCATAACAGTAACCAAAATTCTAAGCTAAAAATTTTTTAAAAGGAAATATAATTTATGACTTTAACATACCAACTTTATTAACATTTACTAAAGCAGCACTGTATGTTCAAAGGTCAGAAAAGTGGGAACAAGCAAAGAAGAGAGCAGGGGAGTAGGGAGAAAGACAAATGATAATTGGTATCGTTGGTAAACCTCAAAAGAAATCTTGCTAATCTCTTGTTGATCTCAAAGAACTGATTGCCCAAACAAACTTGCTTATAATCATGCACAAGAAGAGTCTACGATTTTGAAGGAAAACAAAAATCTTGGAATTTCTTCTATCTGATAGCAAATATACTGTAAAATCATAACAAAATTAGTTTAGCTAGCCTGATGCTGAGTTCATGGAATAAGATAAATCCAGAAACATACATATGCACACTTATTTAGTAAGTAAGTCTAAGACAGAATTTCAAATGAGCCTGGCAAAGGAGTGAGCAGCACATTTCTTCAGACTTTTCACTAAGAAATAATTAGATCATTATCACGTACTGCGCACGCATGCACAGTTCTTCATGGATTTCTGACCTTGGTGCAAAATAGGAATTACGTTCTTGAAGTGAACAGATGTGAATACATGCATAATTTGGGGATCAAAAAATGTCTTATTAAACAAGAAACAAGACACAAAAATCTCTGAGTGGAAGAAAAATGAATCCATTTGATTATACCATAATAAGCCAAAAAAAAAAAAAAGCACTGTAGCATAATTTTCGAAAGGCAAGAATGGCAGCCAATGAATTTGCTTGAAATCTTGGCTGAGAGACTTTTTTTCCTCTGAGGCTCCTTTTCCACACACAATGACGCTTTAATAGCATTACTTCAAAGGCTCATTCTGATAATTAAATTAAAAAAATAATCCATGTGAAATACTTAGCTCACTGCCTAATACATTGCAAGCAATTAATGATAGCTAAACAATTTCTGCATCTCTATTTTCTTACCAAAATTAATTTCATAGATAAATGTCTGCAAAAACTTACCATACATTACAATTTTGAAAGCCTATTCCATATCGGGATTTGAGCATAAACCAAGAACGTGGCAATTTCTTTATGTTTTGAAGAGCATCAAATCAAACAGCATATATGACCCTATCATCACATGAGTCCGGTAACAGAAAGAAGTGTGACTGAGCTGTAAAACTTGAAGGCCTTCTCTCTATGACCCACTTCCTTCAGGCAGAACCCCCTGCCAAAGGCTTTACAGGTATCCACCCGGTGGGGACCGAATGTTCAGATACATGAGCCTATGTGGGACATCTCACATTCAAACCTCTACATGGATGTTTATGTTTGTTTCTGTTTTGCTGGTATTGTCATGGGAAGGAAGAGGTACACGCCCCCTCAAAAAAAAAGAGCTGTAGGTAAATGAACTTCTTTGGTGTATAGTGTATAATTTCTGGAGAAAATAGCAAAGGAAATGCAAACATGACAGCCTCCCCCATCAAATGTGCAAAATTTCATGCTTGTGTTTCGTGTCTTAGGATTTTAAATTTGTGTCCTCTATAAAACTCCTAATCACGCCTCTGGAAAAGGTGCTGTTGTATCAGGTTTTGCTACTAATTCTGAAGGAGTGGAAGTAGGAAGTAGTTGTGTGCAGAATAAATCAGAGTTGGAAAACTCTGACTTGTTCCAAGCTGACTTTTCTTAATCACACACTTGTATCAATAGCCACCTCCGTAAGAGTGGCAAGCAAAGATGCCATGGCAACAGTGATGTGTATCTTGACGATGATGCAATAAAGTGGGCCCTAAGGTAGCGCCTGCCCTTATTCAACAACTTCCTGCTGTTTTAAAGAATAAACCGGCCGGGCGGTGGTGGCGCACGCCTTTAATCCCAGCACTTGGGAGGCAGAGGCAGGTGGATCTTTGTGAGTTCGAGGCCAGCCTGGTCTACAAGAGCTAGTTCCAGGACAGGCTCTAAAGCCACAGAGAAACCCTGACTCAAAAAACCAAAAAAAAATAAAATAAAATAAAATAAAAAATAAACCGTTGTGATAGGCCTTGTCATCCCATCCATGGGGCTGTGACAAAATATTTGAGATTGAACAACCTATAGAGGACAAAAACTTATACTTTGCTCCCATGGAGGTCTAGCTAGACACTAGCAAGATTGGTGTCTAGGGATAGCCATTTTTCATAGATAATACCATGTTTTAACAGTTCTACCCTCAAGACCCTGGTATGACATGGATAGTGGCTTCTAAGATACCTGAAATGCTTCATATTCTGGGAAACATAAAATGTGTATAAAAGGGGTTAAATGCCTTCCGTCAAACTCCCTCTTGAAGACCACAGCTCACTGAAGATGAAGTTTCATTATGAAGTTTTGAGGGAACAAGATCACCTGAGCTATAGTTTTCTGTTCCATGTTCCCCCAGAGCCATACCTTCTCACATCAAATTATATTAATTCCATCCCAACAATGCCCCAAAGGCATAAATCTCTCCAGCATTAACTTTAATGTCTGAGTCCAAAGTCCCATCAAAGGAAAACATAAGCTTCTTGCATTTTAACATCAGACGTAGAGTGAGGCCACTTAGCACCCTGAACGTTTCGATTGGAAGTTTCTGTCAAATATCCTGGTGACTCAGTCTTACCTTCTTTCCACAAAGCAGTAGGCCATATGCACAGTTTTATTCAACTGTGTTTTTATTAACGTTTGTCCTTGTGAAGAAATAATAGCCTTTTCCACCGTGCCCACTAAGATTCTATTGATGAGACCATAAAAATGGGTTCAACTGCTCACATTTCCTGCCGACCTTTTGCTCACACCCACTGAGGTGTTGCATAACCAGGCCAGAGATCTTTCCTGCAGCCCGTGTGTGCTCCCTCAGGAGAATGATCCCCTCAACAGAACTGCCTTCCATGCACCGTACACAGCAACACAGGTTTTGGGCACCACTCGCTTTAAAACTCTTCCAGCCCTTTCCATTACTAGGGTCCAAGACCACTTCACACTTGCAGGGGTTTGCTAAAGAAACACCACCTTCCCTAGCACCGATTCTCATTTAGTCCGCCCTGGGCTGCTGTTACAGAATCTCTGAGACCGTTGACAAGAACTGTACAGGAGATAGCCATGTGATATACACATGACGCTTTGGATAATCACTCATCGAGTGTCTGTGCCATTAATTAATTTGTGTGAGTGAAGAAATGAGCAGACAAGAGCAAAGACAAGATAAATACATGTACACAGTACAGATATAAAATCCCAACACTCTGTATACTTCTTGATGCATAGCTTTTAACGCTGCATAAAATAGAATCCGGATTTTCATTACCCTGATCCAGTCAGCCATCATGGGTCCACTCTTCTCATAAGCCCCGCTGACCACCAAACTCTTTTCTAACATTGTGGAGATTTTTCCCTCCTGGACATTCTGGACAAGTGGAATCTACAGTATGGCTATTTTCCTGATTTACTACATAATCATTGGAAATTTTGCCCGTGTCTGTAGTGTGTGTAGTGTGTATCAATACTTCATTTTTTTAAATGTTCAAATAATGTGTTTTCTTATGGTTATACTGCATTTTGCTTATATGTTCATGAGTTGGTGGATACTTAGGTTGTTTACAGCATGGGGGTAACAACAAAATGTTGGTTTTAAGTATGTATATGAACATGTTTTTAATATTCTTCATTATATACCTAGAGTGGAATTGTTGGATCAAATGGTCGCACTGTGACAGTCATTTGAGGAACTGCCAAGGTGTTTTCCGAGGTGTTTCTGCTACTTTACGTTCCTACGTGAAATGCATTCTTGCACCTCCTCACTCATGTTGGTTGTCATCCATATTTCCTTGTAGGCATCTGTGATGACTAATACTTACTGTCACCTTGACAGCCTCTGAAATTATCTAAAAGCCAGCTCTCTAAGAATGTCTGGGAGGAAGTTTCTAGATTGAAGGAGCCATCATAAATTTAGTTAGCCCTGTTTCTTGGGCAGAGGGTCCGAGACTGGATAAGAGCAAAACCTTATGAGAACCTGTCCTAATCATTTTTTTTCTTCCTAACTGTGGGTGCAGGGTGGCAAGCCATCCCTCACTCCTGACAAGATAGCCCTCAAACTGTCACGAGAGACTTTCCCCTACCTAAGCAGTTTGTGTTAGGAATTGTGTCACAGCAACGAAATAAAAAAGGAACAAATACATCACCTGACTGAATATGAAGCTGTGTCTTATTTTTATTTGATCTATCTAATAACTGATGACTTTGAACATTTCTATGGGCTTAGTGCATTTTGGATTGAGATATGTCAGCCCAACTCCTCCTTGAAGGTCTAAATGGGATATTTGTCTTTGTTGAATTGAAAGAGTTCTTGGAGATTCTGAATAATAAACTCTTACATGATTTGAAAATATTTTCTTCGTTTTGTCACCTGTTTCTGTGCTTCCTTGAGTTTATGCTTCAAAGAACAGAAGTTTTCAGTTGCGATGAAGCCAAACTTACCCACTTTTTTTTTGGTTGCTTATCCTTAAAATATTGTCATGCAAGCAAACCAAGGTTGTGAAATTTCTCTTCTCAGGATTTTATGGTGTGCTCTTCGTTTATGTATCTTGGGTATATTTTGAGTAGGATTTTTTTTTGTCTAATCTAAAGGAGGAATTTAGTTTTACTGTCTTTCCTATAGTCACTTGCCTCACTCTTATGATGCAACCTGTAGGATTTACTTCAAAGTCATCCCAGACATACATATGACAGGAATATATCTATATCAGTATATAATTTAAAGAACATCAGCTATATTCTAGGCATGTATGAAACTGCCTAATTAACACATTGAAGTTTTTATACCGATTAATTTTCATAAGTGTATTGATGAAATGTGTAACAATTAGAAGTTGCTCGCTGTGTATACCTACCATAAAAGCATTGGGAAAGGCAAAGGAATGACTTGTGCTCCCTATTCACAAGTGTAAAACACTCTGCCAACATATGTCAAGAATGTATGCATTTATTAAATACTAAGAAAAACTGATAAAGTAAACAAACAAAAATCTCATATTAACAAGAAAAAGTTTACAATTTTCCTGTAATCTTTAGATCTTAAAAATCAACATGTGGGCAGTCAAGATGGCTCAGTGAGCAAAGGAGCTGAATGCTAATTCTGAGGACCGTCCCTGGGAACCATGTGGTGGACAGAACCAATTCCTTTTTTTTTTTTCCCTAAGAGACAGGGTTTCTCCATGTAACAGCCCTAGCTGTCCTGGAAATAACTCTGTAGACCAGGCTGGCTTCAAACCTGCTTTTGCCTCCCAAGTGCTGGGCTCAAGGCATGCCACCGCCTCCCAAGGAGAACCAATTCCTAAACATTGTCTTCTGACCTCCACGCATGTCCCATGAAGTGTGCATGCCCCATCCCCTGTACACATAAATGAGTCAATGAATATAACAAAGAAATTAAATCAGCAGAGGGGTTAGCTAGAAGAAATCAGTTATGACAACTGAAACTGATAGAAGATAATATTAATGTACAAAGCAAAGATCAATTAAGGTTGGGGTTTTCAGGAATCAGGAGAGGGTTCTTCTAGACAAATGTTCTGGTCTGACCAGTCCTGCAGTCATTGGGTTGAGTTCCTGGCCTGACAGCAGATAAGTAATATGAAAATTACTATTTTACTCACACGCATGCAAATCCGATGAACGTTTGCCGAGTAAATAAATTGTAGAACTCAGTCAAGTAAGTTTTTAAGGCAACAATTTTGGGATACTGTTATCTGCTTTATTAGTATGGAGCCAAAGTGTTTTCTGACCTTTTACAGAGCTTGGACATGTACTCTGTACAACTCTGTTAATACTTAGAGAAAAATGCCAATTCACGAAGATGCTGTCATGGAATATTGGACAACAAATGGAAATTGTTCTAAAATCTTTATTAGCGGAAGCAAGACTCCAATCAATGCAAAAAAACTAAAATATTGCCATCACTAACACGTAAATGAGAGTCCTGAGGCAACTTGGATCCTCATGCATAGCTATAAAAAGTTTGTAGACCTATTCTTAAGTAGATGAGTATTTTCTGGAAGATTTCTCATAAAAAATGACCAGCATTAAACAGAAAACAGTGGATGGCTTATGATTTCAAAATTCCCTTTTAAGAAAGATGATTTACAATTATTAAGTATATCTGGCACATTTGGTATTTGAGTTATTTTGTCACTTGGTGGTTTACAATTATTAAGTTTACATGGCATGTCGGCTGTTTAAATGATGTTGTCATTTATTTTATGTGGAAGCTACCTCCTTTGATGTTCCAGTCTTCAACTTCCATTACAGCTAGAGTTCGTTTTGGCATGTTATTGGGAAGCATAATGCTATGGTACTCATCCTTGTGTTATTTTTCTGCAAAATGTCTCAAATTTTTAGCTTACTTGTTTTTATTAGTATTTAAAAGGTAGGAAAGACACAGTTTCAGGATTGCCCGGAAATAATCAAGAATTCTGATTTTACTTTTCATAAATTTGAGGGCCTGTCAGGAACTTCGAGATGCTTATGTGACGTGAATACTGTTCTAAGAGAATTGCTGTTGGCGGTGGACAATGCCTTGCTTTGAAAAGGCCAATCAATGGCCTGGGCGCGAGGTCTGTAAAAATTTCCAAGTAATCACTCAAGACTAGGGTCGCTACTGGGAATTAGGAATAGGAATTAGTCACTACTCCTCTGAAGACCCAGGACCTCATTTGAGGAGGAGATTCAGTAAAAGACCAGAATTTCTACATTCCACAGGGTCAGAGTTATAATTTCCTGTGGTAGGGAAACATGGTCCCTAGAACAGTGGAGATCCTCTGAGATCTGAAAATACCTTACTGAATGGCAGTTAACGCCCTTAATGCCAGCACTCAGGAGGCAGAGACAGGCAGATCTCTGTGAGTGAATTTGAGGCCATGATAAATGATATAGATGGAAATAGAAACAGCTTAAATGGACATGAACATCACTGTTTTGTTTACTATTTTCATTTATTTATTATTTTGTTTATTATTCACTACTACTTCATTGAAGAGACCCCAGCTCCAGGGATGTTTGAGCAAAAAAATGAAACTTACTTCTGAGTGGTGACTTTTGTCTGTAAGAGATGGGTGGGCTCTTTGTGTCCTTCAAAGTTATTAGTCTATTCTTTGAGTCAGAATTGGAGATCTTATTGACCGTAGGCTCCAGGCATTAAGATCACTTTGCTGTACCGTGATCAAAGAAGAAACGAATGAGTCATCTTGTAATTGAAATCTCAACAAATATTGAACACAGTTAAGAACTCTTATCTTCTTTCTTAGAGGAGAAGTGGTAGAAAGACAAAGGAAGGATAGATATGTAGGCCTGTGTGTGTGTGTGTGTGTGTGTGTGTGTACACGTGCGCATGCGCTCAGGCATGTACAAGTCTGCAAGTGTGCATGTGTGTAGACAATGCAGGATATGGGGAAGAGGGAGTTGTATATGCTCTTGTGACCAGCACGCTGTGTGATAGTTCTTTGTGATAAAGGAGTGATGTTTGTGAGCATGGAAGATTCTCAACAGAGGCACTTTCTTCCCTGTTGGCCAGCATTGGGAGTCTCATTGTCTATTTCATGGAACAGCTGACATGTGCAAATTGAAAACCAGCATCTGCTGGCTTCTTTGTTTACAAATGATCTTCATTGTCAAAAATGAGCACTCTACTCCCCAGTTTTCATGCTTGAAATAGAAGAGGACTTCCATTCATTTCCTTCCTTTCTTTTTTCTTTTTTTTTTTCCAACAGAACGTTTTGACAGTTGAACTGAGGTGAATTGATGTCAGTAATTTTTGTGTTTTGCTTTTAACACTTACTGCTCTCTTATAGAAGATAAACCCCTAAAAGATCACTTAAGCATATTACACTATTTAGAAATGATATTGCATGTAACCGAAAATCTAAAATCGGTAATGCTCTTCGAGAAGGGAAAAGAGGTCTAACCGCCCATTAGAAGCAGGGTTTTTGTATCATTAAGGAGAATCATTATGTGCTTTTGAATGAGGAAACACACTGAAGAAACTGAATTTGATGGTGAATGAACATTTGCTTAATAGTTATGCAGCATGCATTCAAAAGAAATTAAGATGTGTTTGTGACTAATAGACAAAGGATTGGAAGCAGAAGATTTGTCTTCCATTATAAAGCACAATTATTCCTGGAAAACCCATAAGAGGATTTTACACCAATCTGTATCATTATGTGAATACACATTTTTCAAGGATATCAATTTTGAAATATCGTATCCTGTTTCCTCTACCATTAAACAGTTACAGTTCTTCCACTGAAGGACGTAAACATTTGCCGGGTGCTGCCCAGTTCTTAGTCAGAATACAGGTGTCTGTCTCAATCACAACCTATATGTGTACCTCCGTCTCCATCCACCAACTGTGAAGCCTGGTCTGCTCATTTGGTGGGAATACACAGACTTGTATGGAACTGGAGATTGTGGGCAGAATCAGGTGTGCGTGTTAATGACACACCCTTTTAGATGAGCAGCCTTGGAAACTTTGCTTTTGCTTTTGTTACTTAAAAAAGTATTTGCTTATTTGTTTGTTTGTGACACGGTCTCACTACGTAGCCTAGCTCACCGGCAACTCACTGTGTAGACCAGGCTGAGCTCTACTCACAGACATCCACCTGCCTCCGTTCTGGAGGGCTGAATCAAATGCCCTGCTTCACCTCTGCTCTTAATTATCTGATTAGGTAGCAAGTGAAATACTAAAGAATTAATGTGAAAGAAAGAAGGATTCTATATCATAAAACATTCCGTAAGGGTGAGGCTACTGGGCACACAATCTTCTACCTTGAGAAATGCACACTGCATTTTCACTAAAATGATCAGTGAGTACTCACTTCTAGTCTAGAGGAGAAAACACATCAACTTATTATCTTAATAAGTTTTGACATCCTCTGCCTCTGGGTCTCTCTCAAGTAAACTCATTCACATCTGTACACAATAGAATGAACAGAGCTAGCAAAAACTGGAAATGTAAAACTAAGATTTTATTTTATTTTTTCCTTTTCCATGGGAGAGTCAGTTACAGGGCTTCACTGTGCTAGGTAAGTGCTCTGCCCCAGCCGCATCCCCAGCAGGACTTTCTTCTAAGTGGTCATTGTCCTCTGTGTGAGCCACATGCAGAGACCATGTCTGGCAGACTAATTTTTATTTAGCAGTTTCTAAATTGTGTCATATGTTCTTTTAGTTCCCAGCATCTGGCCCCTGAGTCCCAAGAAACTCCACCTCTGCCTCTATGTTTTTGGCTTCTGATTTGCAATTCAGGAACGCAATTGTGTTCAGAGTCAGAAAAAAAGGAAGTAACTCTGGACGGGGTCTGGAGGGCTTGGCCATAAAGCCGATGAACCAGACAGATTTCTACACAGCCCTGAAAGTCCCTGCGACTCTCTGGACTTCAGCTTTCTGTTCTGCTAAAAGGTGACTTTGGACTTAGCATTCTGTAGTTTCCTTGGTCACGCAGACACTCGTTTTCATTCTTGGGGCATTTTTATTGTTTGCTGAGGATTGAGGTTGGTTTTCTTAGTTTATTTTAGGAAGGTGCATCTTCAGAAAGATTGCTGTGCCTTTTTCTCTCCATGATTTAACGGTAAGGCCTTCGTCTGAACAGTCAGTCAGAAATGAAGCTGCACAGTTGAATAATGTACTAATGTCACTCTGTCGCATTTGAGGCACTCCGCTGCTGTTCACACAAAGCTGGACAATGACATGCCAGGACCATTCTCACCAATGAAAAGCTCGATGAGCGACTCAGTGGACGAATCCAGAAACAAGGACACCAGGTGACAACACCTAGTAACCAAAAGGCAGACTCAAAGTCCAGCAGCTTTCCAATCTGTTTTCACTTTATTTTTTGGCTTGTTCAGCTGACGGACAGCATGATGCCTGTCCATATTTCCAAGGCTAAACACCACCAGCATGTTCTAGTCTAGTCTATATGGACAGCCGATATTCTTTTGATCAAAGCATTTATGTTACATTATTATTTTGCTTCCCAAAACCACCTAACTCAGTCACACTGTTACTGAGATCTAGTCGCTCTCATACGTATACACAAATATCTATATGAATGAAGAGATAACCTTCAATGATTAGTGGCTTATTAAAAGGATTTTTAACAGAGTAGCTGTGTTGTGAACCTGTCTTTTTTTTTTCTTTTTCTTTTTTCCTTTTTTACAACTTCCCTTTCTGTAACAAGCTGTTAAACTCAGAGCCTGTATCAGCTAAGCAGCGGACTCAGTAGTAGGAAATGAAGTACTGCGAGCTTACATCAGACTAATTAGTCTATGGTATTAAAAAAAAATGGGTGGGGGAAGGGCTTGGGAGGACTTTTACAGGTTGCTCTGTGAAAGGCAGTTTGCTTAATTAAGCCAACCACTAATTGTTAAATATTTTTCAGGCATTAACAGAGCTACTCTGAGTGTAATTAAATTTTGATTTTAGTGGTATTTGCAGGGATTAAAGTCACAATCTGCTGAGGCACGGGGTTAGTTAGCATTCAGTTGGCTGCTACAGCTGTCTTCCATTCTAACACAAAGGACAGGAGCAGAGAGAGCGGAGTGGCAGTGAAGGAATGAGAGGACCAGTCACTCATGGCTACCAGCTCCTCACTCTGCAGCCTCGTACACATGGCTCTGAGCTGGCGACACACAGACTTGATTTGATACAATACAGGGATGTCTGAACCCTGTCCATTTTTTTGTTTAATTTTTGTATATGAGACTGCAGGAAGGATAAGAAAAAGACCATGTGTGATGAGGGCACGTTTCCATCCAAGTGGTGTTTCTGGACTCAGTAGTTCCACAGTCGTCCACTAGGATTGTGAGCAAATTCCTGCTGAACCCCTGTTTTGCTTTTTGTTTTGGTTTGGTATTTGGTCCCTGCTCAAAGTAAAAGCCCTCTGAAAGGTGGTGTTGGCTTTAAGTTTGTGGTAAAATCTAAACTGGATTAATATTTTGAGTTTTCCTTTTTTGAACTGAGATAGGTAAATAAATAAAATACTGTTGAGCCTAAGAGTTTCTAGGTGTTTGGAATGGACGAGAGTTCCCCTATACTTCCATGGCTGGTGAAAAATAGTCTTACTTCTGATGTGTTTACTATGAAAATCTTTAACTTGCCAGGCAAGGTGGGGCACATCTATAACCTTAGCACCTAGGAGGTCGAGAAAGGATGGTCATGAATTCTAGCTAGTCTGGGACAAAAGAAAAAAAGGAAAAGTATTCTATTTTTTTTCTTTTTTCTCCCATACAGTAGATTTTAGTTAAAAATAATTAATACACTCAGTGAACAAGCACATAAAAAAACCTGTCTGAAAGGAATTTCTCTTTTGTTACTAGTCAGTGTAGTAGTTACTAGCAAGGACCCCAAGAAAATGTTTTCTATGCTATTTCTATTATAGGCCTAGAACCCTTCTCTCTACCATCCTTGGCTGAGGTAGAAGGAAGGATTCATATTCTTCTTTGGTTTGGGGCTCTTTACATTAACTATGTGTTCTAGCTGAGACTCTAAATGTGAGTACCAAGTTCATATTTTTTGTGTTATGTTAGCAATTTCCACTACTCCTGCCCCTTGGATGCAGAGATAAAGCTTCGGCTTTCCCTCACCCCAGGGCATGCTTTTATTCTCCACAAAGCAAAGGGGGCTGGTGAGCTGCCTTAGCCGGTGAAGGCCCTTGGCAATACAAGTTCAACCCTTGGAGCCCTAGAAAGTTGTCTTGTAACCTCCACATGCCCACCCATACACATACATTCCCCATGAACACACATCCCCAAGGATAATAAATAAAATTTACAAACCAAACACGCCTGTGTGTGTTATTTTATTAATGCCTGGTGCTCAGCTAGCTTCTTGCAAAGAGTAACTGGGCACTTTTAGTCCAAGTGGTTCAGGAATAGCAGATCCCATAATGATGAGAGGCAGCAAGGCTAGTAAGCTACAAAAGAATAACTAAACTAAGACCACGCTGGTCCACGCTGTCCACATTCATGAGAAGGGAAATCTTCAAATTGCCTTCAGAATCATAAACCTATCTAATGTATAATATACGGTTACTAATGTGACAAAAGATAGCTATTTGGCTTACCCGGCAGCCTCTGCTTGATAGCCCCAGATCAGCGCTAACTCAACTGGTACATCTGCAGTGTCTATTAGTAAGGAAGCATCTGTCAAGACACACCTACCTCTTCTTTGCAATCACAATCAGTTTAGAGGGCTAGGGATGCAGATCCATAGTGGAGAACATTTGCTCAGCATGTATAAGGTCCTGGATTGATTCCCACCATTTGCTATCCATCCCCAGCAAATATGACTTTGGGTCTCCTAGATTTTTTTTTCCCCACATGGAAAAGAGAAGCGCTAACTTTGCTCCTTTTCCCTGTGACCCAAAATTTAAGAAGTATGTGGCATGGCAGAAAGCATTTTTAAGAATATAATGGCCTGGAGAAGTAAAATGTAGCTCATTGTAAAACAACCAGGAAAACAATGCCAAGGCATCCACAGGGCTGATTCGTATTTTGATGGTGATGGGTTCTTTTCCTGGAGATGACTTGGCAAGTCATTGTTCATCTTCTCTGCTCATACTTACCCTCCTTCTGTGTTACAGAGCTCAGTACACCAGGTAGTGTTGGAATTCTCATGATAGTTTCTCTCTAACTGTTCATTTCAGTTTCAAAACGGATTGACATAAATCTACATCCACTCAATTCATAAAGTGCCAAAACTCAGTAAACATGGAACTAGGAAGGACCAGTCCTCAGGTGGTATGCATGGTTTGGTCAATCACAGGAAGCAAGTTTTGGACTTACTCTTACAAAGCTTTGCTGAAAGGTTTGTGTTATTAGTTTTTTCTTTTTGTTTTTAATTTGGAGGTTTTTGAAACAGTGTATACTATAATTTAAGCCAAAAGTCATTCAAGAAATTCTTAATAGGAACCGGTATACTCAGAATTTTTTGGTATTCTTCTCTCTCTCTCCCTCTCTCTCTCTTCCTCTCTCTCTCTAATTTAGTTTTTTTCCATTTACATACCAACCCCAGTTCCCCATCCCTCCCCTTCTCCTGCTCCCTCACCCTCTTCCCACTCCACCCCCATTCACTCCTCAGAGAGGGTAAGGACTCCCTTGGAGAGTCGATGAAGCCTGGCATACTAAGTTGAGGCAGAACCAAGCCCCTCCACCGTGTATAAAGGCTAAGCAATGTATCCCACCATAGGGAATGGGCTCCAAAAAGACAGGTCATGCATCCGGGATAAGTCCTGATCCCACTGCCACCACACACTCCAAACAGATCAAGCCACATAACTGTCATGCACATCCACAAGGTTTAGTTTGGTCCCATGCAGGCTCCCAGCTGTCAGTCTGGAGGGAGTCCATGAGCTCCCACTAGCTCGGGTCAGCTGTCTCCGGAGCTCCCATGAGCTTGGGTCGGCTGTCTCTACGTTGGTATTTTAATCAGGTGCCTTATTCTTCCTACAAATTCTCTCTGTGTATTCTAACAGGAAAAAGCTTCTTTGTAATGTTAACAGATGACATCTGTTACTTTCTGCTTTGCTTCTCAGAGAGGAATGTGGTGGGCAGAGTCATGCACTGGCCTGTATCGGTCATGCATATTCCTCCTGTGTTTGTGAGGTTACAAACATATCGTGCAAAGATTTGTCTTTCCAACTCAGGATTGTGAAGTCAGAAAACCACAGTCAATAAGTGACTGTAAACAGCACAGTTTCACTCTTGTGGCCATGATGACTATCACGTTGAAGGAATTTGGATGGCAAGGAAGGAAATGTGTGTTTAAATACATGCGCGGCATAATTAAGGCAAGATGAAAAACTTACCCAGAGCACATAAGTAACACATCGTCTCACTGTAGCCAGTGTGAGGATCCATTCTCGCGACAGCTTTCTGGGGGTGGGGGCTAGAGATTATAATTCATCCTAGAACTATATAACATAAGTAAATTAACAATAAAAATGATAAATTGGGCAATAAAAAAGATTACAGAAATAATGCCTTCACATATTGGACATTCATTAAATCGACTTCCAAATGTAATTACTTTAACATTTCTACTTCTGATTCAGTACAGATTTTTGGATCATTAAATAAGATAGTAAATATTATACTTCCTTCAAGGAAGATAATTTATGGCTTAGCAAATTTTCCAACAGGGACTAAAAGTGATGACACTCAGACCAATATTGTTCATAATAATTTCTTGGACCTAAGATAATTCTTCAAAATTATCTCACCAGATATGTACAAGCCCCTGAAAAAATAGCACAGAATGGCGTATAGGAAATCTCATCCTTCTGCTTCCCCTTGGGATTTTATGGACATTTTGCCTTACATGTTGTTTAATACATAATATCTTTATACATCATAATGGTTATTTTGAGCACAAGTTTATATTTCCAACTAAGCTACAATGAAAAGATTAGACCCTCAAAAACACATGCAACTTAGGCCAAAGAATGTAAAAGCACCAAAATAAATATCTATAAAGTGCTGTAAGGAAATAGAGGATAAACAAGGCAGAAAGCTTTGAAAAGAGCATTTGGTCTAGGTCTTCAGCATATGGTAACTCAGCAACTAATGAAGTAG
Organism: Dicrostonyx torquatus; assembly: GCA_028555095.1. Classification (NCBI taxonomy): domain Eukaryota; kingdom Metazoa; phylum Chordata; class Mammalia; order Rodentia; family Cricetidae; genus Dicrostonyx; species Dicrostonyx torquatus. The sequence goes on from JAQHUG010000078.1 coordinate 4,222,425, forward strand.
TATAGAACTTTCAGGGCAAGAAAATGAGGCATGCTCAGGCATGAGGCAGTTCACGCTGAGAGAAATTTAAGCATAGAAATTCATATCACCTGGGGACTTTCTAGAAATGCAGACCCTCTGTTTTGGTCTTTTGAATACAACCGTAATCTTTGCATTATACCGTGTGGTTTTTGTAAAACATTGGCTTAATAAAGGCACAGCACCTTCTTCAGTCTTTAGGACTTAAATGAGAATGGTGCTGGAAGTTCATGCTACTGAGAAAATGGGATAGAAGCTACATAGGAGCAAAATTAAAATCCAGTTTTTAGGAGTCTGCAATTCCTGCCATAGGGATGGGGCACCACCCAAGCTACCTTAGGATATTCTTCTCACAGGCAAGGGATTTAATTACTCTCTTATCTGAAACAAAGACAGTAGAAATTGACAAAATGGATTATGTCCCAATGACATGACTTCCAAAGGACTGCGAGGGCTTTACAAAATAAGAGGCCATGATCAGAGAAGGCAAATGGGCAAACTGGCGCTTCAGGAGGTACTGAGTTACAACACAAGTTCTATTGTTTATGTTCCACGCTGGCGAAATGTGGTTAGAGCTGTGAAGGGGAAGACATTACACAGTAGGGACACTAAGTGGCTCAACTGTCAATTCAACACCCATAATTTACTTTTTTGATCATTCTTCTATTGTAATGATTGTTAAAAAGCTGATAGCCCTATGGGAACTGAGGACAGTCTACTGGAACTCCCATTCTACAGGAAGTGGAAGACAGAAAGCTCAACCAAGGAATAACTAATACCATTTAGGCAGAGATCAGTGCTACTGTTCTGTGGCCACTCTTCAGCAAGTCGGAGGGTATTTTCAGGAGGAAAGGAAACTGTGAATAAAAACCTTCAAGACACTGAGGGACACCAGTTGCAACACTCATGAGAGCAGCCCCTGCCCCTCGCCAGGGAGCACAATAGAATCAACCTTATTAACGCAGGTGTGGGTGAGCCAGCCCAAAGTTGTGAGCATGAGAAAGCTCGCCGCACTTCTCATGTGTCTTGTGGTGGCGTGGGCAGGGAATGATGCCCACCCTCTTGCCCATCAATGCCTTAGGCAGGTGGGAGAGCTGGTCCTGTGGTCATTAGAGAGGGAGAACTATTCCTGACCCTCACCAGCTGCAAAACTAGAGAGTGCAGGCTCTATACCTCACGTGGGCAGCACAATAGAGCCAACCTGTTAGCACAGGTGTGGATGAGGCAGCCCTGAAAATGTGAACATAGGAGAGCTGTCCCCATTACCCATCAGTACCCATCTGTCTTGTGATGGCATGGACCAGGGAAAGATATGCCCCCCTCCCCAAGTCCATCAATGTCTAAGGCAGGTGAGAATACTGGTCCTGTGGTCAGAAACAAAGGAGAGCCAATCCTGTTAGGGTAGGTGTGGGTGAGGCAGCCCCAAAGTGTAAGCATGGGAGAGCTGTCCCCATTTCACATCTGGTGGACCAGCCCTACTAACTACCCAGATCCAGACCCATGGTTAAGATTTGGCCTACCCTATCATCCACCATGTTGGAGTGTGTGAAGGGGCTTGATCCGCAAACCCAAATTTGCAGGTTCTCCATAACACGAGGCAACAACAGGATATCTAGGAGGAGCCCTAGTAAGGGCCCAGAATTGATGTAGGATTCCCCTCTGTATGCTATGAACGTGTTTTACTACCTTTGGTTAATAAGCAAGCTGCTTTGGCCTATGATATGGAAGAATATAGGTAGGCAGGAAAACTAAACTGAATGCAATGAGAAAGAAGACAGAGTCAGACAGACTGCCAAAGGAGAAAGACACTGAAACTTTACCGGTAAGCCACAACCTTGTGGTGATACATAGATTAAAATAAATGGTAATCCATTTAAGATGTAAGAGCTAGTTAGGAATATGCCTGAACCATTGGTCAAACAGTGTTTTAATTCATATTGTTTCTGTATGGTTATTCGGGTCTGGGTGGCAAGGAAATGAACAGTCTCCACTTACACAACATCAATAGTGTAATAGAAACCAGAGGCCTCGAACAAGACCAATGACTCTTCGCAACAAACATTTGCAAGTAAAGATTATGGGAAAGGGGTATATGGAAAGGGGTATTATACCTACCGCAACTTCCTTTGATGAGATTTTTAAGTTTTTCCCTTTATGTTAGTTTATTTTATTTTCCTTTTTTCTCTTAAATTTTGTTTTATTTGGGGGGTATGCAGGAGTGGAGAGCAGATGCGAAAAGACAGGCAATGAATGGGATCAAGATATATGATACAAAATACATAGAATAAACAAACACACAAATAAAATTTTAAAAGCCATTAGGAGAATGTAAGGCACTGGGAACCAACTTGACAAATCACTATTTTTAAGAATCCATGCATTTTGCTTGTCTTTCAGAAGAAAATGAATCATCTTGGTAATATCTTATAAATCTGTAACTTTTTTCATGGTTTCATATTTTCACAAATTAGTACCTGTCTTTCATACAATTCTTCTAGAAGGGATGGAGCAGGCTTTGCAGATTAAAAAAACAATCCAACTAATAAATAGGTAGGTGATTTGGTCAACATCCCATATTCAAAACTTGTAAGAGTCCTGATGTTATAATTGAATTATCGACAGAGATATGACTTAACTATTACACAATAAATTATTAAATGAAATTCACTAAGTCCATAAATGAGACAACTTCAGACAGGTGTCAAAACATGAGCTTCATTGGATCAGACTAAAAATATCTGCAAGTTTGTTACTACTTATTCTTGGATCTAGGTTGGTGTCCTGACTGCATGACCATCAAACTCTGGAGATGGTGATAAGCAATACTTCATAACTCCTGTGGTGAGGTTTATGGGATCATAGCAGTTTGTGGATTTGTTGTCTAGACTACTTCTTCTAGGGACTAGCCAGACAGTAGGCACATCTGAACATTACAAGCACCATACTGTGAGGACGACCAACATTAAACCATGCTGAGAATCTGCATAGAAAGACAAACCCAACCCTTTTCAGCTGCTCTAGACTTGCCAAGACCTGATTGAAGACACGTGAGTGAAGAAGCCTTCAACTTACTCCCCACACTGTCACACTCATCAGTATTCCAGCACATGATTAAATTACCTTCTGACAACTGGATTACATTTTATGCTGTCAGATAAATCCAAATATCAGATAAGTTAGATCCAAGGATTCAACCCCTCAAAAAGTACTGCTTTTTTTTTTCTGATGTGCTATATTACATTGCATTATGTGGCAATTAAAGGAAAAGTGCACTCACAGGATAGCAGTGGTTATTTAATGATATAAAGTTAGAACTTTTGAGGAGTGTCTTAGCTAGGGTTTTTATTGCTGTGAAAAGACACCATGACCATGGTAACTCTTATAAGGAAAACATTTAATTGAGGAGGTTTGCTTTCACTTTCAGCGGTTCAGTCCATCATTATTATGGCGGGAAGCATGACAGAGTGCAGTGAGATATGGTGCTCAACTGAGAGTCTTATATCTTGCAGGCAATAGGAAATGAACTGATAGACATGCTGAGGGAAGCTTGAGCAAAAGAGACCTCAAAGCCCACCCTCACAGTGACACACTTCCTCCCACAAGGCCACATCTCCTAGTAATGCCACTCCCTTTAGGGGTCATTGTTTTTCAACCCATGTAAAGATTAGATAAAATTAGTAGAATCTAGTCAAACCTAAAACTGTTAGAGGTATTAATAAAGTATTATTTTAAAATATTGAGTCTTGGCAGTGTTTCTTAGCTGTGACCTGAAATATTTGAGATTTTTGTTTTAGTTCATTGGTTTTCCTGTTCAGTGATATTTTTTTAAATGACATGAGATAAAATAAAGAGTAGAAACTGACTGAGAAAGTGGTTAAAATATTTTTCTTTAATGAGTATCTTATATAATAATCACATATATTTCCATATAATTTGAAGGGCATTTTCCCCCAGTTATAATGACTTTTGAGCTACAGTGTTCTGAAAACAACAACAACAACAACAACAAAGAGAGTGCTCATTGTTACTAGAGGCCACCAGTCCAGCTCTTGGTTTCTGTGAATAAACAGGGAAGGTGCACAGAGGGAGTCTGTGGTTTATAAAAGCCATGCAAGCTCACCAACAAAACCTGAAACTCCCAGGTCTCTAAATTTGCTGTTGAATCTCTCAAAGGACATCAAAAAAATCAATATTCCACAAGGTGACAAAATTGCTATGGTATCATTTGACAATCAGGATTATATTTTACACAGTCAGATTAACCCAGATCCACAATTACAATTTGAAAGGCAGTAGTACTTATTTTTCAGATGTGCTGTATTACATTGCATTACTTGGCAATTAAAAAGCAGATGTGTTCTTAGGAAAGCTAATCTATAGAAATAGGGTGGTGACAAGGGACAGGGTGACAAGGAGAAGGACCCAAAACAGTATAAAAGAACCTTTCTGGGACTATGGGAAAGATATGTATTATGATTTAGTTATGAATTGTATGTGTATATATTTAATGAATCAGAATTGTGCTCAAGGTTTGAGCATCTTTCCTACACACAAATTACTCCTGCCTCCAGAAATTAGTAATAACAATGACACTGGAGAACTGATTGTGCAGCGAGTGCTCACCATGAGAGCAGAGCTGTGATTCAGATACCAGGGTCCACGTAAAAGCTGGGTGGGTGTGGTAACCCACCTGTATCCTTAGTGCCAGGAAGGCGAAGACCACACTGGTTAGCCAGACAAGCTGAAATGATGGATTCCAGGTTTAGTGTGAGATTCCTGCTCAATGAAGAAGATGGACGGTAATCAAGGAAGACATCCAAGACACTTTGGCTTCCCATACATATGCACACACATGTCTGCCTGTGACTTCCCATACATAACACACATGCATGCAAGAAGCAATAGTAACAAGGAAGGAGAATTTGTTCCTCCAGATGAGGAGGTAACTTGTCAGCAACCATTTTGTCAGGGGAAGAAGTCTTGCATCACTCAGTTTCTCTGGGTAAGGTCAAGGACATACATACGTGGCTAGAAAATAAAGTACCACTAACAGACAGTCAGAGGCCAGGCATATGTGGCCACAGAACATTAGTGTTGGAAAGGATACAATAAATCATCCCCCTTTGATTTTATTTTATAGATAACCTCGCCCTTGCTAGCAAACCAAACACAATCCTGCTAGTAAAGGAATGTGATGGGCCATTGTTTATAGACTTTAGAAGCTCATTTATCTAGATAAATCAAGACGGTGCATAAAGTGGGTAACTCTGGTGTTCAAAAAGCAAAGCAAGCAACACAGATAACATAAACATTGTAGTTGAACTGAAACATGATTCTTACTCATTCATTCTTCAGGATTTTGTAAAACAGGCAAGGACTTTAACCCCTCCAATGAGTAGATGTGTTAACTACTCTGAACACTTATCATAGTTAGAGACATGGCAGCACCATGGGGGCAGAAGAAACACTGCACTGAGACTCACCTGTGGTACCTTAGGGCAACCGAAGTGCTCCTCTGTGCCTCCATTTCCTTATTTGTCTGGTGAGATCTCACCTCTTCCATAGGCAGTTATACGGATTAAATGGGATAATATTCTAAAACCCTTTGAAATGGCACTGGATTCATTGAAGATGCTGCAGCATGGGCTCCCCTCACTCTGCGGTGGTTTGGATGAGAATGGCCCCCACAGGCTCATCTATTTCAATGCTTAGTCACCAGGGTATAGAACTGTTCAGGAAGGATTAGGAGGTGTGGCCTTGCTGACGGAGGTGTGTCACTGGGAGTAGGCTTTGAAGTTTCAAAAGCCCATGAGCTGCCCAGTGTATTCCTCTCTGCCCACTGCCTACAGATCAGGATACAAGCTCTCAGATCCATGGCCGCCTGCATGCTGTAATGCTTCCTGCCATGATGGTAATGGACTAACCCTTTAAAACTGTAGGCAAGTCCTCAGTTAAGAGCTTTCTTTTTTCAAATTCCCTTGGTCATGGTGTCTCTTCACAGCAATAGAACAGTAACTAGGACACCCTCCCCCCTTTCCACAGTAACACACAAATTAAGAATTTAACTACAGGCTAAGGAAGGTTAGCGTTCTTTGGTGCTGTGTTATTTCCTTGGTTTCTTAAAGAAACAAAAAACTCCTATAGTGTGTCAGCTTTCATTCTTGGCTCCACTTCATTACGAGATTAAGGATTTAAACAGTGTTTCCTTCCATTGGTTTCAGTGTTTGGTCCACATAATTTGACAGCATGTATTTGCCTTTGTTTTGTAACAAATTAACTTCATTAGATCCTTTCTTCTGCACTACATTTCTTTCCAGAGAAATAGTATTATTTCCTGATGTTCAAATTGAGTTCCTTGGGATAATATTTATTAAATAAAACAATAAAAAATAGGAAGAACAATTGTAAATGATCCAAAAGAATCAAGGAAACAAATAGAGATAAACTTGATGCACAGAAGAAATGCTGGGGAGTGGGAGTCTGGACCCTTGGCAGCAGCCCTGATGCCAGGCACCTGCAAAGAGGTGCTCCTGGGCCCAGCTCGGTGTTCTACAAGGATATGGACTCCAAGTTACTTACAGCAAGAAGCTGTTGTCCTGAAGACATTTGGAACTTTTCTGTCATTTCAAACTTTAACTTGAAGAGTCTTCATTTACAAATCCTTATCCCCCAGTTACCTTTGGTTTTTAGGAGACATCATAAGTATCAAATCGTTTCAGGGGGAAATCAAAGACTATTCTCCGCAAACCGTTCATGTGCACAGATTATATTTCATCATGCCAGATGAATCTGATTGTCTCTACCTGAGACTTGGAGTTAAGTACGACTCTCTGTTTTTCTCAGGGGCTGAATTTTATTATACTGCTTGGCAATTTGAAAGCAAATGTGATCTGAAGGCAAAGAAATAAAAAAAAAATGTCGTTAGCTGTACCGTGGGGGCACACATGGAATGGAAAGGGACACAGGAGAATCATCTTGGGTAATAGAAACACTCTGTCTGTGGGTTGCCCCCCCGGGTGACATAGCGACTCTGACCCACATAACCACCCTAGCACTCCGAGCCTCTCTCGGGTATTGAAGATGCCCGGCACCTTTTTGGTTTATTTCATTCTCACTAGAGATCCCTATCCCTCAGAATGCTTTCCTATTGAGTCAAAGTGATGTACAGTCTGTCTGCAGGCATATCTGGCCAGAACAGGGCCGGGAACTAAATCTTTGATTCAAATATGTTTTACAAATTGACATAGACATGATCTGGGACTCTGTGTTTGAAGAGCATCTGTTGGACTCTTTCAAACCAACTGAAGGCTGACAGGTCACATTTTATTTCTTCTATTCTGTCACAGGAAATGGTGGACACATAAGGCCATGGCAGTAACACTCAAAGGATTGCATTGGCTGAGCAATCCTAAGAAAAATACAAACATCTTCAAGCAGTGCTGAGAAGCACACATGCCCATCCACACAGGATGATTCCAGCCTCCCCAGCAGGGCAGACTGCTGGTCCCCAGCCACTAACACTTGGGATGCCTTGTTCTAGCATCTCCCAGCAGTCAAAACGTAATGGAGAAGAAGCTGACAGGTGACAGCTCGCCGGTGCCGCCGTTGCTTTTTTAGCAGAAGAAAACTAGCTGAGATGGAGGAGGGGAACATGAGGAAGAGTTTAGGAGAAGGCAGAGATGAGTGGTAAATCCGAACTGAGTTTATCTGAAGTGGAGGAAGCAGTCACAAATATTTTGTAAGTTTCCTTCCTTCAAAGGAAATGGACCATAAAACAAAACTAAATTTCAAACACCAATTAAATTAAGCCCATGATTGCCAGTGATGCTAAGTCTGAAAGGAATCGTGCAGCCTAAACTTCCCCTCCCAGGAAGGATATTGTGAGCATTTCTAAAGGATTATGAGCAAAATCTGTAACTATGAAAGGTATGTCCCAGATATATTTGAAAGGAAGTGAGTCCATTCTTCGTATAAAAGATGTGTTGTATCTCATTTTAAATCAGTACTCCTGTGGACAGAGAGAAAGAAAAAAAATGCATGTGACTCCTTAAAAATTAGCATATAAAACACCACGCCAGCAGACTCCCATGCTGCAAGGAAAGAGATCTGTTACCATTTCTGGGCCATTTTTAGTTACAGGAATACACTACCTTGTCCAGTCTTTCACTGGCTGCTTCCCTTCCCCGGTAGCCCTTGCTCTTATACTTATGAAGCCTACAAAAACACCCAATGCATTCATTCACCGTGGCCTCCACTGACTTCCAAACAAGAACATTTCTAAAATATATATTCTTGTTTGAGACAAATCTCTGCACTTGCCCTGTTTGAACTGAACACACACACACACAGACACACACAGACACACACACACACACACACACAGACACACACAGACACTTGCCCTGTTTGAACTGAACACACACACACACAGACACACACACACACACACACACACACACACAAACACACACACACACACTGAAATCCACATGGCGAGGAGGAGATCCCAGTCCCTCAGGCTCTGTGCTGTGAGGACTGGGGGAGGAGCTGTCACAAGAAGGCTCTCAGAGAAAAGAGGTGGAATTCAAAGCCAGCACCAGTTCCCCTGGGGTCTGTTGTAATCAGGAGACAAATGGTCTATAGTCAGTAGCTTGCATTCATTCTGTCGCAAGAGGCTGCCAACTCCAGCTTTCCTACGCTTTTGTGGAAATCCAGTATGAGTCTTTTTTCCCCTTTTCAGTTGCTTTTAGAACAAGAAGAATAAAAACGCACAGTGCTGACAAACAGTGCTTTGGGCATTTGACACCGCTCTTTGATCTAGTTCCTCAGACAGTTCAAAATGAACAAATTAGGTGTTTACAACAAAAGACATTTCATTTCAGCCCGTTCAAGTGCCAAGCAGGCTGGACAGCCTTCGCCGGCAGAGCTGGGAAGTTTTCCACCGCCAGACCACAGGGCCGACATTGGTAGTTCATTTCCTAGATTTTAATAAATTATGATACTTTTTTTTTTAATTAAAGGGGAAAAAGAAAAAAAGAAAGGAAACACAGAGTTCAGGTCAACAAAGTGAAATCTAAGCCATCTGGAGTTTGGGGACAGGATATTATAGATCAGTCAAGCTGGTGACCCACAGGGGTACTCTTCATTCCTGGCGGGACAGCCACACAAAGAGCATCATTTTCATTCCTGCCTAAGGACCATGGCACCCACCCAGAAGAGCGCAGACTCTTTATTCTATCATGCACATTCAGCTTTTTGAAATATTCTCCCATTGTTCTCAAAGACAGGGGAACATCTGGGTATCTTCGTGTGACCTCAATTCATAGAAGAGAATGATTTGTTCTCTTGACTCGAGTGTCAATTTCTCCTAGTAAAAAAAAGTGTGGCTGTAAAAAAGTGCCTTCCTGCCTCTGCTTCCCCCTTTATGGAACAGAGTGATTGCACCTTGAATTGAATTCTGAAAGCTTCGGCACCCATGATCAAGGAAGGACCGGAAATAGTCTATGCTGGTTTTCATCCTCTTTCTCTAGTCGGAAAAGCTGACAGAAATCTTTTTGAGAACACTTGCTTTGTTTAGAGACACAGACAGCAGGTGCCTCCAATGGCGGTGGGCTGGATTCTCCTGTGCCGTGTGGAAAGTGTGTGCTGAGAACTGGCCTGTTTGACTCTCAGCAATATGGCAGGGCAGAAACGAAGTGAACATAAAAAAGACGTCTGCTAGCACAGATCCAACTAGTCCCTAGAATCTAAATGTCAGCCTTGAAATACCAAGCGAACCCAGCCTGTCTCATCCGTTACCACCCTCCCTTATAATTACCGGAAAGTAGTTATTTATCTGTGTGTTCAGCGACTGCCAGGACTCTTGAGCTTAATTATCAGACTTCACTGGAAGTTCCATTTCCGCTGTCCCCTCTTCTTTTTTGCAGCGGCCTTAATCACATTTCTTACAGGATTCCTGTTAACTGTATTGGTGCGGTTTCCGAGCGCAGGTTTCCTGGTGGTCCTCGGTTTCTGCCCAGGAAGTATCTCTCCTGGAATCCACTCGCAGAGGTGTAAGGGGCAGCTGTTCCACGCTTTCCACCTTCGCAAGCATGACGCTTTGTTACTGCAGAGTTCACAGTCTCCTATCTGCCAATTCAGTGGAAGACAGATGCCTTGGAGAAGGTGTCCTGTGGGAGTTTCCTCTGAGTTTTGGACGGAAGCCTTGTTAAGATACAGCGTGTTCTAAACGGAGGTAGAACATCCCATCCTGCAGGCAGGTTCCTGGAGCTCGTAAACAACTCAAAGGCTCCAGGAGATCGCTAATGAACCAGATTCACTGGAGTCCTCCCTCCCCAGGATTTCTAAAGGGTGAGGAATGCGGAGAGATTCTCAGACCAGGCGAGGCGCTGAACAGAGGCTCCGACACATTGAGCTACCTGGAAAGGATGCTCTCCAACCTCTTGAGCTGCCTGTGTGGTGGGCTCCGGGTTTTTCGGCTTCCTGAACTGTCACCCAAGCTTCCTGGGGTGGGCTTTAGTAACGCAGCTGTCTTTATGTCACTTCTGCCCCTGTAAGTAATCCCGCGCCCATATTCTTGCAACACCAATAAGACTCATTGGCTCACTAAGTCCATGGTGTCCGTACTTGTGTCTGTTGTCAGCTCCTTGTGTGGAATGAGTAGATATTTTAGGCTCTCCAGAGCACAGGGCCTCCAGAATCTGCCCACAAACCCACAACTGAGCCAGGAAAGTAAGTCCTGTTCCATTAAGGTGCTGGGCGAAGAGCAGTCAGTTCCACCACTTTCCTGGCAGGAGATCCTTCCAGGAAGAATCTGTACTGGGTTTGAGTCTGCATTTATACCATTGCAAACACACATATATACATATCTATATGTTAAATGTATACTTGTGTAGGTGCCTGCTTCTCTGTAGGTTTACTGCACACTTACAGTTCTTACAGAGGCCAGAAGAGGGCATCAGATCTCCTGGAACTGGTCTTACAGATGGTTGTCACCAGGCTGAGGTGAGTACTGGGAACTGAACCTGGGTCCTCTGGAAGACCAGTAAGTGCCCCTAATGACTGAGCTCTTTTCAGTGCCAAGCATTACAGTTTTTACTGTCAGAGAAGAGGATCCTTCCGAGGGAAAAGACTGGTTCCGAGTGTGACCCTTTCGCTCAAACCACCGTAATACTTGATTACCAGAGACAGCTGGCTGAAGCTGAGCACAGTGGTGTCTGGGCGCAGGTGACTTTCATAATAGGAAAAAGAAATAACGTAGACACTGATAGTGTAAGAGCCAACATTAACCTGTAAGCCCCTCTTGCCCAAGGACAATGTAACTTCCTAGAATGTTGAGAGCTGTAGTTCTTGGGAAATACCAAGCTGCATGCCTTCACTCCCCTAAACAAGTCTGACCCATCTACACGGGATGTGTGTGATCACACGTGGGTGGGAGGCATGTGGGCAGGAAATACGTCCGGATGTATGCTTGCCCCTGATGGGACCTGATGGGAAATGAAATGAATTTGGGATTTTGCCTTTTAAGCTGCTGCAAAAAGTGACTCCTGAGGTTTTTCTGGGAATCCGAGAAAGGACCTGAGCAGAGTTCATCCTGGCCAGTACTTAATTAAAGTCTGCTTCAAATTTGGCTCAAACATTGTGGAACTGGTCTTTCTCTTGCTGTTCTCAGGATTTGGACGCACCTGACTTTTATGACAGGGATAGCTCCATGCTGTCATCTGTCTTCTGCTAATGACTCTGGCTCCAAGGGGGGAAACACACCCTTAGCACTTGGTTTTACTGTTATGAGGTCTGCTAAGGACTGGGGTCATTCTAGAGAAACTGTTTTAGCTGGAAGTGAATTATCGCATGGCAGTGATTTTTATTCAGGTTTCTTTGTAGCAGGCTCGACATTAATGGAAGGTTCCTCCAGCCGACTGCTTGTCTTCTGCAGTACGCTTTTCTCCACCATACAAGGTCGATGGCAGCCAAATAAATACTGAATTTTAAACCCCAGCCTTTGCAACAGTTACTTTTCTCATTACTGGAACCAAATACAAGATGTATCTTAAAGGGCACAGGTTTGTTTTGGCTAGCCCTTTAAGAAGTGATGCGGTCCATCATGCCGGGGAAAGCACGGAGGCAGCAATGGGAAGCAGCAGGTCACATTGCATCTGTAGTCAGGAGCTGGTGATGGGACAGGCTGAAGGCTGGACTCTGCAACCTCAAGACACCCACTCCTCAAAGCAGGAATTGCTCTCCTAAAGGTTTCACAGCCATCTTGAATAGTCCCTGACTGAGGACTAAGTGTTCAGACACAGAAGCCTATAAAGGGCATTTCGCTCTTTAAGTCACCACAGCTACTTCCCACTTCTAGAGGAAGTCATTCAATTTCTCAAAACCTCCATGATCCCTAGATACTGGGGTTGTGAAGACCCAGCCCTGTGGGGATGCCTGAAATGAAATGCATTTTATTTGCAAAACACTTAGAACATGGGACACATAGTAAGCCTATGTGCTATGCATTATTATGTCTACTTAGTGTTCTCTACCCCCTCTTCTTCATAGCTTCTGATATATTGATTTGATTTACTCAGACGAAGCTTTTAATAACACAGACATATTGACAATGTGCAGTACGACATCACAGCACTTCAAGAAAACTAGCTCATTGATGAGTACTTAGATGAGACCAGAATCTAGGCTCAGCTTTCGCTGATGGGAGCATTCCTCCTCTTGCAGCAGAACATCTCCATTTACAAACATCTTAAAGGGATGGAGCTTTGTGTATTTTGCATGATTTCAAATCCTAAGGACATGTGGTCTTGTTGGTTTCAGGCAGCTGTCATAAAAATTACCATTCGCTTGGCTTCAACAACCGAGATTTGTTTGCTCACAGTTCTGGCCATCAGACATCTGAAACCAAAGCCACTCCCCCTGCAGAGGCTTGGGAGAGAGACTGTGCTCATCCTTTTCCTGCTCTTGCTGGCTTGATGCATGCTTTAACTTGTGGCACATCATGCCACTCTTTCTCCAAGGTCACCTGCATCCTCTTCACTTTCAATCTTCTGTGTTGTCTCTGCAGACTCAGTTTTATAAGGATTTGTCCTTGGATGATCCAGGACAAACTCTTCCATCTGCAGTACTTCCTTTGCCAGATAAAGTCATAATCATCATTTCTGGGGACTAGAAGAAAGACATGCCTTTTCCAGGAATACTTAAGCCTTTTCTATCACCAAGAATATGATAGAAGAATTCGGGGGCTGGAGAGATGGCTCAGAGGTTAAGAGCATTGCCTGCTCTTCCAAAAGTCTTGAGTTCAATTCCCAGCAACCACATGGTGGCTCACAACCATCTGTAATGAGGTCTGGTACCCTCTTCTGGCCTGCAGGCTACACACAGACAGAATACTGTATACATAATAAATACATTTTTAAAAAAGACTTAAAAATGAATTTGTAGAATGTCTGATTTGTTGTAACCAAATACAAATAAGTGATCATAGTCATAAATTTGTAAGACCGGTTTGTAACTAACTGATGCTCTGCTGTGGAGACCCAAAAAAGTGGTCAGAAAGTTGGAACTTACCTCTAGTCCTTCAAAGTTATTGTGTTTCTACCTCAAACAAAGATCCCACCTAGGTTTAGATCAGAGAGTTCTACTCTCTCAAGATAATTGTCAACAGGTGTGGCTAATATCCAGACCTTGTACTTCAAGAATAGAGAAGTAGATATGTTTCTTACGCCAAACAAAAGTCTAAGGATCCAATTTAGGTTCCAGTTCCCTTAAAGAGATAAGAATGTAATCTACCCAGGGAGTGGTTTGCCTACAGAATGTTTTGGTCTAGGGTGTGAGAGTGACGTTTTTTGTTTTAGCAACAGAATGTTTAACTATGATTGTACCCCATGACCTTCAACAGGTCTGTTCATTTCATTGTATCATGTTAATGCAGTTTTTATCTTACTCCTACCTCTTGAGGTTGGGGTATTTTTAAGCAATTGGAAATTAAACATGGGCAATTTCAGTGTTCACTGAAACTCCCTCCTTGTATGATTCTATGTTTTTCTGTTTTATTATTTTCACGTCTTTGTACTCTTTACTTACATTCCTAATCCCCACACCCCTATCCTGACAAGTGGTATTTTATTGAGACTAATCCTCAACATTCTGCTGCAGTGAAGAATCAAGATGAGAAAAGGAGGAAGAGGATTATGGTGCGCTGTTCCATGTCTCATGCACTGTCTTTTATTGTCTGAAGCATAATTTACAAACACTTTGAGACAGATGTTGGGGTTCAACCTGAAGACCAGAAAAGCAAAGCAGCCAGCCACTGGCCCTTACCTCTATCTCAGTCCGAAATGGTGATCCTGCCTCCGGGAATCTCAGAATAAGACTGAAACTGAGAGCTGTCTCTTCCTGTTTTTTAATCCTTTCTAGTTCTGGGATTAAGGGCAAGTACCACTACCGCCTGGTTAGCTAGTGTAGCTACTGAGATTAAAGGTGTGTTTTATTGTGGCTACTGGGATTAAAGGTGTTTATCATTGCTGCCTGGTCTGTAAGTATGGCTGTTTCACTTTTTTGATTCTCAGGCAAGCTTTATTTATTAAAATACAAATAAAATGCCACTACAATTGTTCCTCCAGGAAGGTGATGGTGTCCAATGAAAGACAATAGTTTTCCTCAGTCCACACAGAAAAAGGAAAGGGCCTCAAGAGACTGTAGAGGCTAAGGACCATGAGTGGAGCAGAAGCAGAAGAGGCCCCTGCCTCCTGTTCCTGCATTAATGTCACCCTTTGAGTCTCCCCTGAGAGTCAAAGCTTTGGGAGAACCCCAGAACCCCTAATTTACCTTGGCTCCAATTTATGTTATGATGTTTCTGAAAATTCAATGAATGATCAGAGAAAGCAATGGGGCCAAAACCCAAAGAAGTAGTGGTAACCAGCATTAGGATATAGGAGACTCACTCCACTGAAGAACCCCAGAGAAATCTGCAGGGAATTTTGGGAGTTGACATTTGCATAAACATTTCCTGGTTCAAGCAAGTAAATATTATTAGCTGAAAAATTGAGAAAGGATGGAAGAAACATTTTGAGAGTCAGACTAAATTATTTTTCTTTCTTTCTTTTTTAAAAAAATATTTATTTATTTATTTATCATGTTTACAATATTCTGTCTGTGTGTCTGCCTGTAGGCCAGAAGAGGGCATCAGATCTCATTTCAGGTGGTTGTGAGCCACCATGTGGTTGCTGGGAATTGAACTCAGAACCTTTGGAAGAGCAGGCAATGCTCTTAACCGCTGAGCCATCTCTCAAGCCCTAAAATATTTTTCTAATGTTTATTTAAAACATCATCAAAAACTTGGGGGTATAAGACAATCGTATTTATTAGTTCAGTTTCCATATCTCAGAAGTTTGAAATCGAGATACTAAAAGTCTGTAGGTTTTTGTTTCTTCTTTTCTGATAACACTGGGGAAATCCTCTTCTAAGCTCATCCAGTGTTAGCAGAACACATGGTAGTGAGCATGGAGTCCATCTTTCCTTGATGGGTTGAGTTTCTGGTGGCTGCCCATGTCTCTGCCTCAGTATCCCCTCACCTTCAAGGCCTTCTTGTACTGCTATAGAATTCCTCTTCTTTATTAAAAGAGATTACACTGGATACAAATAGGTCATTTAAGAAAATTTTCTGTGTTAATAGCCACTCTGGATGGGAAGCAGAAGGCCAGATTCTAATCTCATGTGTCCTGCCAGTTTGTTTGCTGATGATCATGAGATCCCACTGCTCTGACCAGGACCCGGACTTCTAGTGAGGATACACTAAACATCTAAGTAGAAGCTCTGCAAACTCTCTCCTCACTTCAAAATTATGTACCTCAGCCTCTCTGGCAGCAAATGACTACAACGTATTATCAAATCCACAGTGCGAAATATATCTTGTGAATTTTCCACGACTTGCCAGCTATTTCCAGCACCATCACTGGGGTCAGAGCAGTGGGAGGCTGTCAACTTACATTTGAGTGGTGCTTTCAGGATGCATGGCATTGTCTGTATATGATATGATAAGCATTTTTAACTAGTTTTCAATAGGAAACTGCCAAACAACCATGTAATGGAGTCATTCAAAATAAAGGATCAAGCTGTATGAGTATTGGCTTCATCTGATAACACTCCTTTTATATAAATTTTTACATGTGGAGTTTAAATATATCCAAGTAGCCAGCATGAAAGCCATTCAGGTGTTTAGTTTCCAGCATGACTTAAGTGTAGTGCACAAAAGACAGGTCATGAATTCCTTCTGTAGTATTCAACTTCTGGCATAGTAACTTGTACCGTTTCTGACCAAGGGAAGTGAAAGGGAGGATAATGTGGCTTGCAGTTCCATAGGATGCAGTCCATCAGAGCAGAGGTGGTACAGCAGCCAGAGCAAGGGATGGCCAGCCACACTGCATCCATAGTCAGAAAGCAAAGACCAATGAATATTATCAGGTCCAGGACCCTAGTTCTACCTTATTCAGAGTGGGTTTTCTCACCTCAAGTAACCTCATCTCGAAATTCACAGACATGCCCGGAGGTTTGTTTCAATATTACTTCTAAACTAATCAAGTTAACCATTAAGATCAACCTTCGCACTTGCTCAACAACATTTTTCTAAATGATTACAAATTAGCAACTCTTTTGAGAATCCTTTGTCTAAAATATTGTGTCAAATCTGCAGGCCTCCATATAAGGCATAGAAGATTATATTTCTATTCTCAATATTCATGACAGTCATATGAGCAGGATTCTTTTGGACCCTGAAATGCAGGTCAGTGTAGGATTCATATTATTAATTGTTGGAAACAATAAAGCAAGGACCCCGTTTTCACATCTATGGTCATTTTCCCTCCATTATTTTCTTGGCAATGCTGTGTTCCTGTGGTTAAATCTGCTTCACGTTCTTCAATCACTAAGGAAACAAATACTCCCCTGAATTTCCCTAGAAGGTAATGGCTTCTGAAAATGAGAATTCAGGACTCACAGCACCAAGAAGGGACACTTTTTAGAACTTACACCCTGGGTCTGGAAGTTAATTGAGTTTTGTTTATTCAGCAAACCTTCATTGAGTACCTACTCAATGTCATATTTCTCTGCTGGAGACAAAATGGTGGACAAAGCAGTCCTTGGGGTCAAAGAGTGTGGCTTCTAGCCTAAGACAGACAGGAAACAAATGAAAGAGCTGTGGTGAGCAATTAGGCACGAAGTAAGGGGAGTGAGCGTGACAAGGGAAGGCTCTGACACGTGTGACGGATTATGCAGGATGGAAGAGAGTTTTAGGCCGACTTCGAGTGCACGTGTCAAAACACTGGATACCAATATGTTGGACACATTCAAGAAATGGCAAAGAAGCCAGAGCATCTCCAGCGGGGTGAGGAGCTGACAGTGTGGTAGCAGAGTTTGGGGAGACAGCCAAGGCCAGCTCTTAAATGGCTATGGTAGTGATTTCAAAGGAGTTTAGTCTCACTATTAAAGGAACCCAGTGAACTTTTTGTGGGTTTTAAGTAAAAACTACACAGCTACATAAATTTCTTTAAGTGTTTTTATTTTCAGATTCAAGTAAAGGACCAATAACAACTATTTTATTGAGATCCAATTTAAATTGGTTCTGAACTCTTAGTTTATATCAGACACTTGTAAAGGCTTTGGTATACACACACACACACATATATGTATGTATATATACATAACCATTATGTGGCTCCAGACTAGTAATAAGCAAGGAGAATCAACAAAAAAAATCTATATTCAAATAAGATATCAAAATAAGAGAATCAGAATGGATTACTGAATTGATATGGAATACTAAAGTAAGAACTATAATTACTCTTTGGGTGAGGGTCTAAATAAGAGTGATTGAAGATGTGGCATCTGAGTTGGACCTTGAGTGATTAGAATTGTGACTATAAAGGAGAAGGAGGAGCGATATTGATCTGGTTAGTTGCTGCCAGTGGAGTAGTTCAAGGTCAAACCGGACAGGGAACAGTATAGCACAGTGGTCAACAACATAATCCGAAGCTGTCAGTTCGTCTTATATTTTGTGGTACTGGGAATTGAACCTAGGACCTCACACTTGTTGGCAAGCTCTCTACCAGGCAGCAATATTTCTTTCCTTTAGTTCCATCTTTAATCCTTATTCTACCATTGTCTGTGGTCATTTCAGAGGAGCAGCAAAGAGCAATGACTTTAGGGGATCGGACACCAGGAAACAAAACCCTAATGGGTACATCTTGACTAGGCAAGGCCTCCAGACCACAGATCCCAGAGTGTTTTTGCTGTGCCTTTATGTGTTTGCCACTGCCATCTTTCTCTGGTGTCTTGGTATGAATGGGTGTGGGGAGATCCCCACTGTCTGTAATGTAGTGGGTTTCTCTCATGGAAACATCCTTTCCATTGGGCATCTTGACCTGTGGATTATTGTAAAGGTGATTTCCTCTTAAACAATATGGCTAAACTGAAGCAATGATCTTATACAATAATAGTGTTAGTTTAAATAGGATTTTGATGATTGAGGGTCTTTAATAAATACAGTAAGGGATTATGATAGAAGTTAGTTTAGTGGAGAAATTAGCATAGAATAAACTGCTGGCCATGCCTCTGATAAAACAGAGGTTGCAGAGGATAAAAAATAAAACAAGGAAGTATCATACAGCTAGGAACACGTGAGTTTCTATTGAGGAGCCACATAGATTGTGGCTTAGCTTAATAATTAAGAAAAACAATTGCATCCCAGTAACCCAGCTAGCTTAAATTCTTTTAAGCTTAATGTTGGGAGATGTGTTCACAAGTTTCAGAGTGCATCACAGCTGAGACAAACCTCTGAAAATAGCTTAATGTTAGACTAAAATGTTTTTATTAAATAGCTTTGAGGTGAAAAACCCAAGAAGTTTTAGAAAGGCACCTAGTTGAGTGAGGAACTCTTTAAGATCAGGGAACAAGAACAAAGCTGCAGGGGACCAGCCTCAGCAGAGAAGGGGGTCAGTTCAAATATCATTAGCTGGTGTGCCTTTCCTGCTAGGATTGGTTAATGACTAATGGTGATGATTAATTCCTTGTACCCATTTCTACCCACAATCTCCTGATATAAAAAACTATTGATGAGTGGGTATGCACACTAAAGATTTAAAGAAGAGCTGACTGATGGTTTTCATGTATAAAAGTTTAGTCTTGTGATTCCCTTAAGATTTCTGATAAGATTGCCTTTCAAAGTAAGTAATAAAGTGATTGGTCCTTTCTTTGTAACCACAAAACGCAGCCCTGCCAGTAAAAGAACTGGCTGAGAAAAATGTCGTGCTTGCATACACTCTGTTAATCTCTAACAAGTTACTTGGGTATGTCCATGGGTTTTTAGTGATAATTCATTTTTCACCTCTAATACATAAAATGTTTAATCAGGTAAGAGATAATGATAGCATGTTGTTTTTCACTTGGTCTCATTGCGATCATTCACTTGAAAATTAGACTGTAACCACATTGTAGTTTCTCTACTACCTGAAAGCTTTTGCTGTATAGAGGCTGTAGAGGAAAAATAAAGAATAATAAGAGTACAGAAAAAGAATAAAGAAGAGTGGTGTGTGTCTTTTCCTTTACCGCCTCAGATAAAAAAGGTCACAGTACACCGACTCAGTGGATTTCCCTTTGATCCCTGTGCTGTTGGAGCTGGCTCCCCAGGTAGTGAAACACCATATTCTGTGTGTTACTGGAAAATTTATTGAAAACGAATAACAGAACCTTCTGTGGGCCTCAGTTTACCCGCTTGTACTGCACTACTATCACATTGACATTTGTGAAGATTAACTAGTTTAATATTAGTGCCTTCTTTAAGGAGTTGTGGCATATGGCAAGAGCAGTGCAATATTTGCTGTGATTCTATCAAATTAAAGGTAGACCAATATTCTCTCATTGACGGAGATGGCAGCCTGACTTTTCTAGAAGGATTTACACTTTTATAAACAGAGTGACTTTTCAACTCACTTGATATTAAAAGTCTAAGCTTTCGAGGACGGCTGCTTCACTTTGTAGAGATTATGCTTGTGCCTAGTTATTTCGGATGGGGTTGAAGTGACAGACTTAATGAAGACATGGGTCACATAACTTCACCTGGCTCTTAGCCACAGAATAAACCCTCAGCCCTGGCTAAGCATGGGGCAAATGGATGATGAAAAAGACAGACCACACCATTACACTATGTGGATCACTCAGCAGCTAATCACCAGAAGGGGAACTCAAAGGCATATCCCAAAAGCACTGAACTAGTGACTGTAAGTTGACCTAGGTTCATATTCTTATGCCGGCCAACTGAACTTGAATTTTTTTAAAAAAAATACTTCATTATAGTGTGTGTGTATCTTTGTCTGTCTGTGCATGTGTGGTTGTGTGCAAACCATAGCATATGTAGAGAGATAGAGGACAGCTGGTTCTCTCTTTGCACCATTTGGATTCCAGGAATTGAGCTCAGGTGGGTCATAGACAACTTTACTCATTGTACCATTTTCCTCCTTCCTGAATTTAAACTTTCAGTGTTAACCTCTAGGTTAAGATTCTGCCATGTTTATTCACTGGTAAAACCTCGTATGTTGATTCACAAAAACTTCTTTTCAACTGACCTAATCATATTATCATTTCCAATGTGATAAAAAGTAGACCCTGAAACACTTAAGCAAAACATAATTGTGATCAACATGCAAAGAAGAGGAGAGGTAAGGGATGGAGGGACATTGTGGGACAAGACAAATAGCTTGCTTTTGGCCATGGTAAAACTCAACTTGGCAGTGAGAATACAAAGCAAAGACGATGTGTGGTGACTACCCCTCACCCTTTTCATCTAGCACCCTTCCTCCAAACTCTGTCTTGCTTGGCAACCACTTTAGATGTTCTGGCCGCAGCAGAAATGCAGCCAGCTTGCCCTATGCCAGCAAAGCATCTAAATGACAAGGCACCTCTTGTCAGAGACCAGCCCAGTGAATGGCAAGCTAAACTTGCCTTGCCTCCAGCTGCTTTGCTGTGTGTTTAGACTGTCCTTTGTTGGCCATTTGCTCTGTCTGCATCCGAGGGTGGCTGGGAACAAGCTGATGGGAGCCTAACTGCTGAGAGAGGTGAAGGGATGACATTTTAAAGGCAAACACTGAGATTTTTTTTCAGTCAGAGAAAGCCACAGCTGCTACAGATGCTGGCGTAATGGATGACACGGGGAGCTAGGAGCAGAGGCGAATGTCAGTTCAAGATGAGAGGTTGCCGGCAGAGAAAACAATCAACTCAAGATGAAGACTGAGGTGCCCAGGCAGTGAGAAGGGGGCTGAGTCTTCTCAGTCAGAAGGCTGACTGAAGAAAAGGCTGAGTACCAAATAAAAGGTGTTGTGAGGCAGAAAGTGAGAGATGTAGACCGCCACTGCGTCAAGGCCAAAGAGACATCGCAGCAGCGGTGATGCCTGGAAATATGTAAGGCACAAGCTGCATTCTCTGAGCAAGCTGTGTTCATCTCCTTTGGAAGCTAAAGGAGCTGGCTTCATGTTGGATGACCTTAAATGACCCCTGCTTGGGTGCCTTTGATTCAAGAAGTCTTTGCCAACCCCTGTGGTTTTCACATCATTACTAATGACAGGAACAAGCACCAAAACATTCTGACCAGCTGCCCAAAGTATCTGAGAGTTTAAAATATACTTTAGTTGATTGAAAATGCCATCTAGGTGTCAGCTATCCTGGAGGTCTTTTTTGACCCATATCTAGAAGGGTTCATGGAAACAGAAACAGATTCTAAAAGTGCCTAACTCGGTATCAGCAAATCCTGTGAAAGGGAGAATAAAAACATGACTCAGAGTCAGCATGAAGTTGGAAGAACAGTGGGACTTAGGTTCAGTGAGATTTCAAAAGCCAGTCAATCACAGCCCTACCTGGCCTTTGTAGCCAAAGAAACCCTGGGAAATCATGAGCATGCCTTCCTCCGTGAGCTCAAAGCAAGTCCAGTGCTTCTTTCTATTGCATAGAGAACTTAGAGAAACCCAACCTATACCGGTCACTCAACACCATTTATTGGGGTGCCACTATGTACCGGACACCATCCTGGGATTTAGGACACCACAAGAGGAGACACAATGCCACTGGTCTATATAAGAGCCTCTGAGATTTCAAAGGACTGCAGTATGTATCCCAAATTGGGTGATGCCAGCCAGTTATGTTCTTTTTAATCACTCGGGGATTCTAATAATTAGCACCCGAATATAAGCATATAGGACGCTGTCTATATTTTTGGTGATGATAAAAGTTAGGTTGTGGCATTACTTTGAAAGAATATGTAAGAGGATTGTGTTCAAAAGGAAATCCTCTTAGATAAATATGATTGTCCCTAAATGACAAAATAGCCTGGATTGAGCTTCTTTCCTTTGTCTTCCCCCATCATCATCACAGATGACATTCCAGCACATGGTAACAAAACAAACAGAAAAACAAGAAAGAGTGAGAAGAAGTGACTTGACTGTACTGAGATAAAGAATTTAGGGCCTTCGGGGTTTGGGAGAGATGTTGGAGACCTTTAGACTTCTTCCTTTTCCCTTTCCTTTTCTCCTTCATACTCTCTACAGTTTAACCGTTAAGACTATGGGCCTCAGCATCTATGCAAATTCCACTTGAGTCTGTTGCTGCCCCTGCCTGGGTAGTCCTGATGACTCGCTCCATCTTTCAAGGCCCTCTTTCTAACTTCGAGAAACAGCGATGACAGCATGACAGCGTGGAACTTAGAGTCAATGAGAGCATTTCTAGAAGCCCAAGCATGAGCTTCAGAGAGTGCTGGAAACTCAGCCTGCACTCCTTCCGCTCACTGATTGCCAGTCTTGTTCCTCTGCTTCACATTTGTGGTCACCATAACCCTTGCTCAGTTTCCTATAAAAACTTCATAAAATAGATTTATAGGAGGGGGAAAGCAAATAAATACTTATCACCTGTGTGCTCTTGTAAAGGCCCCTGCGACCTTCTAAACTCAAGTTTTCCGACTCAGAAACCACAGATGTCAATAACTTCTTTTTCTTATTGGGATGTGCAAAGGACTGAGAGACATCCTCCATTTCTCCTCCAAACACTCTCTAAGCTTTCAGCTTTCACATTCTACTCTGGATAGCTTCCATTTGCCAGTCAGATCAATGGGCAGACTTACCCTCTGGCTTCTGAACTGGCTTGGAGGATGGAAGACAAGAGAGGGACTCCGAGGGGTCCAAGTATTTCTCTCTCTCTCTGAGGTGTCGTGTAAGTGAGTGGCAGCAGTCTACTGAAGTCCATAGGCCTTGTTAGGGAGCTGTATCTTCTTTGGGCTCTGCTAGTGTCTTCCCTTGTGATGCACTGTGCTTAGTATTAACAAAGGCAGCGGCTACTGGTCCTACAACCCTCCCCATGGCTAGTTTCACTAAAACAACCTCGCACACACTTTGTGAATAGTTTCTTAATTAAATTCTCCTCAGTTATCCCCATCTGAGTGTGTCATCTGCTTTTGTTGTGTTGTTCCTGATTTCCCTAGAATCCTGGTTACTATAACATGTGAAGTCTCTGACATGCTCGGCTTCTTTAAAATGATAACTTAATATTTTAGGCATTGTAAATCTCACTGGCTAGCACATAGTAAACATGATGTCTCTGTTATGCTTAGAGTCAGTGAATTTGGGGGATCCTTCCCTTCCTTCTACCAAAGTTCCTTATGACAGAGGGCCTTACTCTTCAAGCGCCTCAGGAAAGCAGCGTGATTTGTGTTCCTTTGTAACAAAACCACAATATGGCAGGGTAGATCACTCCCTTGCACAGTTAAGACATGCCATTGGCTTGAGGAGCCTGCACCCTGCCTCACTGAGGCTGTTGAAAAGTCAGCGGCTCCTTATGCTCAACTCGATGCTCATGCTGACAGATGAGATAAGAGCTATGAGGAACGAAATTTTTATTTTCAATGTGAACCTCAATGGTTTCCCTTTTTAAAAACTCCCTTTAAGGCTCATGCAGCTGCATGGCGGAGTGAGGACCTTCAGCCTCCTCCTGCACTTCACCCTCTCCTACATTTCCAGCGATGATTGATTGGTGCCTCTGATGTTCGGCTGTGAAACAGCACTAATAAGTTTGCAACTGTGTGCAGTCAGGGAATTTCTCTAGGAAGCTGGACCGATTCTTTGCAGAAAAGCCTGACCTGCAAGCTTTGCAGGTGGACCGATTCACTTAGAAGAATCTTCTAAACATCATCTAAAATGCCATCTTGGGGCTGACAAGATGGCTCAGTGGTTAAGAGCACTGCCTGTCCTTCTTGAGGACCGGGGTTCAATTCTCAGCACCCACATGGCAGCTCACAACTGTCTGAACCCCAGTTCCAGGGATCTGATACCTTCATAGCAATGCACATGAAATTAAATTAAATAAAATGCCATACTATAATCAAAGGGTAAAGGTAATTTATATTTAACATACCCCAATAAAAAAGGCTACAAAAAAAACCTGTAATAATTCAGCAAATGACTTATTGGGGTGAGATTTGCTGTGTGTACTTCTAAACCATGTATTCTGTCATTTCTAAGAAAAAGTACTCTGTGCACTGACACAGGCAGAGGTTAGTGTTGGGCAAAGGCAGAATCTGCATGTCTGTTTTGAACACTGGTCTGTTGGCATTCTCTACAAAGCAAGAGAGAAATCATGACTTTAAGGTCGTCTGGATTGTTCTGCTTCACTTCCCACTGCAGAGACCCTGGATGGCCTGTTAAGTAGAAAGCAAACCCTCTTGTATGGGCCTGATGATTGTGCATCTTATTCTGTCAGAATAGCAACAAACATAATTTATTTGTATGTTTTGAGATCTTAATTTAATTACATTTATCCTTCCCCTTTCCTTCCCTTCAAACCCTCCCATACACTCCTCCCTCCTTTCCTTCAAAGTCATGACATCTTTTTCATTCATTGTTATTGCGTGCATATATATGTATTTGTATATGCATATATACCTAATATATTACATGTTGAGCCAAATCCATATAATGTTAACTGTATGCATGTTTCCTTCCTTTTTTTTTTTTTTTTTTTCTTTTTGGTTTTTTGAGACATGGTTTCTCTGTAGCTTTAGAGCCTGGACTGGAACTCGCTTTGTAGAACAGGCTGGCCTCCATCTCTCAGAGATCCTCCTGCTTCTCCCTCCCAAGTGCTGAGATTAAAGGTGTTCGCCACCACCACCTGGCTGAATATGTGTTTTCAAGGCTAACCGTTTGGCGCTGGACAATCAGCTAGTGTGCACTTCCCTAGGGAGGGCCCCTCTCCCACTCACAGCTGTACTCGGTTGCTGGCAGTTCTTCTAGTATAGGGTTGAGGCCTTAGCTTTTTCCTGTCAAGTTTGAAATGTTCGTGTCATCTTTGTTCTGCTCACATCTGCACGGTCATAATAAAGATATATTTTTAAATATTAAAGAAAAACACTGGCAGAAGATGGATAGATTTTTAACCACAAGATCTTGCAAATTCCAACTCTGCTGTTTATTTGCTATGTGGTCATATGCACAGTCGTTGGGATGGAGCCTTTGGGATGGAGTA
This sequence comes from Dicrostonyx torquatus, assembly GCA_028555095.1. Taxonomy (NCBI): domain Eukaryota; kingdom Metazoa; phylum Chordata; class Mammalia; order Rodentia; family Cricetidae; genus Dicrostonyx; species Dicrostonyx torquatus. The sequence goes on from JAQHUG010000078.1 coordinate 4,247,994, forward strand.
CCATCTTTCTCATCAGAAGATGGCTGGCAGTGTCATAGGTTAGCAGCATATCCCCAAGTCAGTTCAGAGACTGGCAAATGGAGCTACCCAATAAAATGTTCCTCCAGCAAACTTTATCTTTATCTCAGGGTACTGCAAGAGAAGAATTCAAAAGATGCTGTGGGAGCTCTTTTCTCTCTGTCAGCCAATAGCCTTAAGATACCAGCCCACTTGGGTGTGACCTCTTAAAGGCTATTGGTTGAAGGAGCGGAAGGAACTTATGCAGCGAAAAAAAAAAAAAAAGGTGGGAAGCCTAAGAGGAAGCTGGCCAATCAGAAGTTGAGTTTCAGTATCCTTCAGTACTGTCACTTGCTTTCTCAGCAGGAAAATAGCTTAGATGGCATTGTTTATGATGGGGAGGAGCCTAATTCCTCAGTCAAATAAATTAACACCTCCGCAGTGAGTCAGTGCTCTCCCCTTCCCCCCAGTGCAAGAGAGCCTGGGTCATCTCCCACACCAAAGACTCAACCTGCTATTGTACTCTGTGCTTCTGGGGGAGTCTCTGTATATCCAAGTTCAAGAGAATCTGGAAAAGATGGGGGACTTTATGGTTTTGTTTTTTTGACTAGTGAATTCTATGGAGAATTCTTCTAGTTTTTTTTTTTAATTTAAATACATCTACGGTCAAAACAAAGAGATAGACTTGGGCGTACTTTGGCAGGTAACTGATCTAGTTTCTATGCAGCCAGCCTCCTGGTTCCTCTGAGCTCTCGGTTGCTGGGTGAGTGTGGGCAGGTAATTAAATTCTCCTTACTTCCCTCACCTGAGACAGGAGTATAAAGAAATAACTCTGACCTCTGAAGGTTACAGGTAAGACTTATATGGATTAGTATACGCAGAAGACCTTGGAATATAAAATAAACTGCCTGTATATGTTTCTTATCATTCCCCAAACTTCTTCATTAAACCATTTTTCGTAGTTATCACTCATTCGAATTCTCTGGCAGAACTGAGCTTAACTTCCTTTGTGGTAATTATGGGCTAGAGCTGAATGTGTCTCCATCAGACTGACAAGGCATTTTTAAGTTGAGCCCTTACCACTATTTGCTGCTTCACACAGCCTGTCTTGCTGCCCTGGGTAGCTCTTGAAGGCTCCGTACTGTTTAACACATGTCCTACAAAGAATGGTTCCTCCCCCTCTTCCTCCTCCTCCTCTTATTCTCTTGTCCTCTCTGATCCTTGATCCTTCGTTTTTCCTCTTCTTCATCTGTTATGGTCACTTTTAGCATCAAGAAGTGAACCCAAGGAAGAGATGCAAACACGTTCATTTTCAGCTTTAAAAGACTTGAGTTGATTGCTTAGATAGCTGTGGTAATTGGGCTTTCATTTTCCAAACACCGTAATGCTTTAGACTTAACTGAGCTCGGTTGTGCAAGACTGGATGTAATGCAGCTCTCAAAGCAGAGACAAATCATTGGATTGGCAGCAAAGGCCCAATAAGAGAAACTCCAACTCAAGAGCTGAGACCCCGCTGACCCGGGTGGAGATGTAGTATTCAGTTGGGCTGGGCCAATCACTCTTCCAAGCGGTGGTCTCTAGGAGTGCAGATTAAGTCATGCTAGAGATAGGTGGGATAATTTAGTCCTTGTCCTGAAGCTATGGAGATACTTTCATCAAACCAATCACTTTTCACAACAATAGTTCCCCGTTACTTCAGAAACTCGGTGTATTCTGGCTGAATTTGAAGGGGAAAAGGAAACCTGAGACTACATTTAAACAAATAAGAAGGAGGGGGGAGTCCTGAGAAGTGTCTGTTCTGTGAAAGATAACTAACCATCTGAGGACTACTATTCCTACAACTCCTCTGGGCTGTGAAACTCTTGCCCATTTGCCCAACTCCTGATGCCAGGCATTCCTGAGATTTGACACCATCACATCCTTCTCCTCCATGCTAATCACTTCTAATCGATCAAGAGGTCAAGCTACCTCCAAAGGGCTAAGACACTGTCACCTCCTTGCAACAGGATAAAAACTCAGTGAACTACCCCCTCTCGGTGTGTTTGCTGACCAGTTAGAGTCTGTGATCACCTGTTTGCAAATGTAAAAACTTACAAAGTTGCTTCTGTTTGGTTTGCTCATCTCTTGGTTCAATGCCAGCACTATTCCTTTCCCAGAAAAGGATGAAGTCAAGACCAGTCCAGCTATACAAGAGTTCAAGGCCAGCCTCACCTATAGAGGAGTTCAAGGCCAGTCTCGGACACTCAGAAGTTCAAGGCCAGCCTTGGGGACACGGGAGTTCAAAGTCAGCTTCAGTTACATAGGAATTTGAGGCTAATCTACCTGAGGCTGAGGGGGAAAAAAATACTGTATTATAATTCCTTGGATAATAAGCGCTAAGTTAGAAAGGATTCAAACTTAATTTACAATCAACTTATAAACAGTCTTGACTAAGAAAATTGGCAGCACACTTACAAACTTTACTAACTAGAGCTTATACAGATATTAGCCAGTTTTTCCAAAATTGTGTTATATTTTTCTTAGTGACTTTTGCATCATCACAGTTAATCACTAAAATAATAACCATCCTACCTATAATCTCTTCAAAGAAATCCAACTGTCTAAAGGAAGTGTAACGAATGAATCATTTTTTATTAAATCAACAATTAATGGGTGAAGTTCTTCAAACTCTAACAGGCTCCTCAAAATGACCTCTGGTTAATCTCAAGGAGACTGAAAAATGTCTGAAAACATAGCCTTTCAAGGAAGCACAAAGCCCTATGCCATTTGCTTTGTATTTATTTAAATAACAGAAAAGATAGCCCATCCTCTCCATAGACTGCTGTGAACCTTCCCTGGACGAGCGATGGTTTTCAGAGTTATGATTGCTAATGGTGTTTGAATGCCTCCTGTGCAGGCCTTTGACTCTCTAGCGTGCAGTGAGGTTCAGCCCTTTCCAGATGGGAAAAAGATAAGGACCCTGGGAAGACAGCAGGTCATTCTTGGATAGCTGCCAGGGACTCGGAGCCAAATGAATCATGGAGGGCTACAGTGCTTTAGCCAGCATTTTTCTGTTTTAATTTATCAAGCCGAAGCTTGTTGACATGAAAGTGAATGAATTTGTTATACAGTGAGCTCTAAGAAGCCAGCTCAAAGGTTTAGTGTGGAAGAGTGCTGACAATAAATAACAAGGGAAATCCAGGCGCGGGTCCTTCTGCCAGCACCTGCTCTCTGTATTGAGGTGCACAGACAATGTACTAGAAACACAGTATCTCCCTCAACTGGAAGGGGCCAGTTCTCTGCATGATTACAGCAGCTCCAGAATCTGCTGTAGATGATTACCATAGGCTTCATCTTCACACTGGACATTTTAATGTTTGCTCTATGTGGCCCTGTGTATCTGTTTAGCAAATATAATAAAGTAACCAACAGAAATGGCAGGTGTGACTGCTTACTCCTAGGACATGGCACTACAGATAGGAAAGACTAACGCCATCTCCTTTCGGAGCTGGGGAGGGGGAACTTTTCCAGGAGTTGGCCCATAAAATGAAAATAAAATAAATCCCAGATTAATGTCCATAAATGAAATATTCACATTTAGCCAAAACAAATACATTGGGCTTCATAGGAAAAACAAGGTATCTTAAATAGCCCACTGTGGGTGAAAGGGAAAAAGCAAAACAAAACCCCCCAGAAACCAAGAAACAAAATAAAACCAGCTAGTCTGAGGAGGATTTAATCGATGTGTTCATCTGCATGCAGGACGGAAGACCCTTCTTAGTGATAGCGCATGAACCAAACCTCCACTCAGGGCTGTGGCTCCTGATTGGCTGGCTTTCTCCTGTTGGGTGACAGATGTCACAAGCACAAGAAACAGCTGCCTTTGCGTGCTGTCCCTCACCTTGTGAGGACGGACCCTGTGCATGCATACGCTCTCTGGGTTAGCGCCTTTGTGGAAATTTAGAGAATTTCCTCAGAACTGGCTTATGTTGATCATTTTTTTTCAGAACGTGGTTATTTCTTTGTGCCTATCTTCAAAGAATATTTACCAAATCTTACTATGGGCAGTGCATGTTAGAAGGTTCTGTTGGCTGTACCGTTTGATAACACAGAAGAAACCATTGCGCATCACCAATCTTTTCTGTCAGATAAGAAAAGGCAGGTAAATGTGTAATGAGGTACTCATGACACAAATACATGACAAAGATCTCTGTCACAGGTAAGAATCAAACACGACTCAAGGCCTTCTACCAACAACCATTGCTTTTCTAATTTATAAAACCACTACGTTCTTCTAGTACAAAAACTTAAATATCACCTAGTTGATCAATAATTTATTTTCTTTCTTTATTTAAGAGAATGCAATTGCAAAATACTGCAGCCTTGTCCAATTTAGAGTGCATGTTTTCTATCACATAATGAGTGTGCTACGTATAAATCATAGCTAATAAATATACACACATCCTCATAAATATGGAAGGCTACATCCCAGTCGTTGTCCTAAATAGAAAGTCTGCACTAGCATGCTTTTAAGAGAATGCATACACTATAAGCTGAATTTTTTTTCAGTCAGGTGGAAGATGTAAATAAAAGTCCTCAATGCATTGCAAACACCTGTTCTTACCAATATAGATTTGATACTGTCTGTACTTCTATAAAAAGAAAATGAAACCCCTAAAGTCCATGAAATAAAAGCACATTACTAAATTAGCCTGGAAAATAAACACTAGCCAGAAATGTTCTCAGGGAGAAGACGGGTGAGTTCTGTGAGGTAATAAGCATGGCGCACGCTCCTCAATTTCACCTTAATACCAGCCCAGGAGTACACGGAAAGTCTCACCGGGAGGGCGATTCAGAAATGGATTTAGACACATATGGCCATTATTATAAAGATGGCACGTTGAGCCAGTGGGGATAAAGACAAAGTTTTCAATAAATCTGTGATAACTTTGCAGTCCTTTGGAAAAAGTAATACCACATCTCCAAACACTTCCCAGATAAAAATAAACTCCAGATGGATCAAAGATTTCGAGTAAACAATGAAGCCATGCAAGTATTCAGTGAGAATGTGCTTGGATTTATTTATAACCTGGAGATGGAGTTGTTCTTTCCATGCAGATACAATATTGGGAAGGCACAACTCCAACAGTTTACTCTGCTATAAAAAAATGTCAGAACAGCTGAAAACCTTATGAACAGAAAGATATGAAACAACAAACAAAAAGTGACCACTCCCCCATCATGTCTTACTTTTTAAAAAGCTTTAAAAATAGATTTCAAAAAAAAAACCATAGCAAACAAGCTCACACACGTGTAGTAACACACCTGCAATCTTAGTGGGGGGGGCTGTGGCCGGAGGGTCAGGAGTTCAAAGTCAGTCTTAGACTCGACTTTAATAATAATGATAATGATAATGAAGAAAGGGGCATTTCATAAGGAAAAACAAGTTTCTGGCTGGCATATGATAAAGCTTCAACTTCCCTGATCTAAAAACCAATTCAAAGTAAAACAACAAAGGAAAGATGATATGAATGTAAGGCCCCAGCATAATTGTCAGAGCTGCAATAGCGATTTGGAAATGTAATAAAATGTAACAATATAAAAATACAATTTACAAGGAAGCATTTAAATACCAGTTGGTGAAAGATTTGCTAACTAAGCGATGGTGTATATATAAATGATGCAGTAAGGTTTAGCTAACCAAGTAAAGAATCAGGGTTGAGCCAGCTATGCTAGCACATGCCTGAAATCCTAGCACTTGGGAAGCTGCAGCTACCCTCAGCTGTTTAGTGAATACTGGTCTCAGAAAGAAAACATTTGGGATAGAGACAAGTATTGTGAAAATCTTATCACTTTGAAATATAAAGGTTTTAAATAATTATGAAGAATAGCAGAGAGCACCATGTACAGTGAAAGATGACTAAGGTAGGTGAGATTGCTTCAACCACAAATGCTTACAAAAGCTGAGCCTTAAGGAATAAAGAGATTTTAAAAAACAAAAAATAAAAACTCATGATCAGCAGAGAAGAGTGATAGCATTTCGGTCTAAGAAATGGAACATCCAAGATTGATATTCTGCAACTTTAGGTTACCAAAGAAGAGTTTTTAGTCAACAAAGAATAATAACCAAATAACCATAAATAAGAAGGGGGATAATGCCTTCATATCCTGAGGGCTTGACTTTTTGTAGTGGATACAGCCAATGAAGAAGTAATTGTTTTCTGTGACTTACCAGGGTATGTTAGGCTTATAATCTGTAGTATTTCCCCACAGGATTATGCACTAATATTAAGTTTGCTTGGTGCATAGTTAGTAGAGGTTCTGAAAACTTGGAGGGGACCCAGCTGGAGGAAGTGGGTTCATAGAGGCAGGTGCTCCGGAGTCTGTTACTACTGGCTGCTTCTTGTCTTCTCTGTGAGTCCTGGTCCACAATAGTGTGAACCAGGCCAGCCTGTCATGCCTTCCTTACAACGACAGACTTAAGTCTCTGAAACCATGGGCCAAGATAAGTCACTCTTCCTTTCCATTGCCTGTGTCAGGTAACTTGGTCAAAGGAGTAAGAAAGTACCAAATGCAGAGATGGAACAGACTCACCCCTGAACTACCTCACTGAAGCATCTAACACATACAGAACTACGTGGCATTTCTATTTTTAAAGCTAAGAACGAGGTTTGAAAATGTAAGCAACTCATCCAAGTCTGCCTGTTAACAGACTTGACATCTATTGTGTAAATTTTGTCATTTTTGAGAAAGAAACGCATAACCTTAAACCATAGTAAACAAAACAGAAGAGTCAACGACGTTCAACCCTAAGTGTGTCTCCTAAACTGACCTTCTAACACCAGATACAATCTCTTTCCCTTCCCTTTTCTTTATTCTCCTCCTCCTTCTCTCCTTCCCTTCCCTCCTGTCCTTGTCCTTTTCTTCTTTCCACTCATACTTTTAAAAGATTTTTTAAAATATTTTATTTCTATTTTTATTATATTTTATTTGTGTATGTGTGAGCACTGAATGCATGTCTGGTGCTTGTGGAGGTCAGAAGCAGCATGCCATGCCCTGAAAATGAAGTTACAGATCATTGTGAGCCCCGTGCAGGCGCTGGGAACCAGAGAATATCCAGTACTCTTAACTGCTGAGCCATCTTTCCAGCCCGCTCCACACTTACTTTCCTCCCAAGTCATGAGCACATTCATTGTCTTGTCTTTATGTACAAAGGCAAAATATGGGGATTCTGAAAAAATGCCAGTCATCTTTATGTCTTGCGTTAAGTATGACTCATGTACATAGTCTCAGTATTTACGTATACATGATAAATATTACCCTATTTAGATTTATAAGGTTTAAATGAATGTACAGTCATGTGGACTATGAAATATGGATCACATTCTATCTGTGCTCACACACGTGTTGATAACCATCATTCGACTTTATTTTTATGAGTTCACTTTTTTTAGATATCCCATGTATGGGGGGATTATGCAGAATTTGCTTTCAGCGTCTTGTTTATTTCGTTCAGCACAGTCATCCAGTACCACTCAAGGTGTCTCAAGAGTTTCCCAATAGTTGCCTATGGCAGCCTTACTGTATCCAGTTGGATGGACACTCAAGGTGAGTTAATACCTTGACTATTACAGATAATGCTGACATGCCTGTAAATGCAGACTTCTTCTTGACAGGAGTTATTTAAATAGATACACAAAAGCCACAGTGTTTGATCATAGGGTTGTTCTGCTCATAACTTTTTAAGAGACCTCTACAGTGTTTCTCCTAACAGTGATTCTAATCTACATCCCCAGCGAAAGCATATAAGAGTTCCCTCTTCGATACATCATTGCCAGCATCTTTTTTTCCAAAAAATCATTTTCATAAGAATGTGGTAATATCTTATTGAAGCTTTAATTAGCATTTCATGGCTGACTCTTGTTGTTATTTTTCAATACCCACCAACCATTTCTATTTATCTAGTATTCTAAGACATGTCTATTTAGGGACTGGAGATACGGTTCAGCTGGAAGAGAGCTTGCCTGGTATGTAGAAGACCCAAAATTCCATCCCTAGCACTGCTGAAGTAGGCGTGGTGGCTGGTGTTTGTAATCCCAGTCGTCTGGAGGTAGAGACAGGAAGACCAAGAGTTCAGGGTCGTCATCAGCTACCTAGACAATCTGAGAGCAACCTGTACCACATGAGAACCCTCCCATGTCTTTGTGTGTGTGTGTGTGTGTGTGTGTGTGTGTTTAGAGACAGAGTTTTTCTGTGTAACAGTTCTGGCTGTCCTGAAACTTGCCCTGTAGACCAGGCTGGCCTCAAACTAACAGATATCTACCTTCCTCTGCCTCCCTAGTTGCTGGGACTAAAGGCATAGGCCACAACCGCCCAGCTTCTTTTACATATTTTTAAACCAAGTGTTTTTATTATTTCTACCACCTTCTTTTCATCATTCATCCTTTAATTTTTTATCTGTTTACTTTGGTTTTGTATTTTGCATTTGGTTATGCATTTGCATAAAGAAAACTATTGTCTTCTTATTTTATCTTTTGGTTACTAACCCCTTACAGATAAATGGTCTTTAAATAGTCTCTCCCATTCAGTTCTCTCTGATGCTCTGTGTGTGTGTGTGTGTGTGTGTGTGTGTGCGTGTGTGTATTACTGTGTCACAGAGGAAAAAAGAGAATTCAATCTTGCTTTTGCATAACAGGAAAAAATTGGAGAATATCTTAAATTGCCTCAGATTATGCGCTGCATTGCAGATTCCCACAACTTTAGTGATTTAAATACAACAAACATCCATTATGCATTAGAGTCTCAGTGGATCAGGCATTTGGGGACTAGCTTGGTGATTCATACCCAGGACCTCTGAAGGAATTGCAGCCTAGATGTCAACCGGTATGGCAGAGGCAATCCTTGGCTGGAATATCTCCTTTTTAAGAAGGCTCACTGACACAGCTGACCAGATGTCTCTGGGTGCTGACAACAAACCTTAGTCTTCCCCTTTCCCAACTTGCTCCTCTCTTTAGGCCTCTTAGGTGTCTGGTGACCCAGTAGCTTCCTCCAAGAGAATGATCGGTGGCACAGCAAGACAGAAGATACAGCTACTTTTATGAACGAGCCTTGGAAATCTCCCTGGTCATTCTCACATCTTACACATGACACAAGGCAGCCTCTTTCAGTGGAGAATGCCTGTCCCAGGACAAACAGTTTTGTGGAACTTTTCTGTGTACGTGGTAACAGTCAGTACCATGCGTTCCACAGTGCCACACATTTCGATGTAGAAATAAAGCCTGTCTTGTTGAAGTTCCTATTGCTATGATGAATCGCCATGACCAAAAGCAACTTGCTGGGGGGAGGGGTTTGTTTGACTTACACTTCCACATCGCAGTCCATCACTGGAAAAAGCTCTGGCAGGAAGCTCACAGCAGGCACTTCAGCGGAGGTCATGGAGGAATCTTCCTTACTGGGGTCCTCCCCATGTCTTGCTCACTTTGTTTTCTTATATATCCCCGGACCATCTGCCCAGGGATAGCACCATCCATAGAGGACTATGTTCCCCCCACCATCAATCTTTAATCAAGACAGTACCCCCACAGACTTGCCTACAGGCCAATCTGATGGAAGTATTTTCTCAACTAAGATTCTGTCTTTTCAAATGACTCTAGCTTTCATCAGGTTGAACCCCCCCCCAAACAACAACAACAACAAAATAACAACAAAAATAAACAAAAACCAATCAGGACAGGCTCTATACTAGAATTTCAAACTTGAACAATTCTTAAATAAATGGAAAGATATACTTCTGGGACTCATACATCGAGGCCCTAGTCATCAGTGGGATGGCTTTAGGAGATGGGATATTGGGAGAAAATAATGCTAAGAGGGCAGAGTCTCGGGATGGAATTAGTGGATGTATAGAAAGGAGACAAGAATGATCTCTTTCTCCTCTATAATGAAACTGCTAACAACGACTCTGCCCTCAGGAATACTTTGAGGTGTGCTGAGAATTAAGGATGTTTTAACAGCAACTCTGCCCTCAGGAATACTTTGAGGGGTGCTGAGAATTAAGGATGTTTTAAGCAGCCATCCGTGATCTGATTTCCCCTGACCAAACACAGTATTAGCTTCAGTGCTTTGCTCGGCATAAACACTCCATAAATGTGCCTTACTCTGACCACTTGTAAAGCTTCCTGAATTCCTCAATAAGCTGTCTGATGAAATGATGTCAACCACAGGGTGAGTGGGAGAAGACCTGCATGACTATGTTAAGAACATAACCCAGCCAGCCTCATCGAGAGGGAAAAACATTTCCCGGATGGACTGGAAAACGTGCCTGTTTAGAGATATGTCTGAAGACTTGGGCGATGGAAGGGATCAGGCAAAGGGAGGTGATGTCAGCCTTCCAGTGCTCTGAGTGTTCTTAAGGTTTCCGAATTGAACCTTTAACAAATGTTGAAAATGGTAAATACCCCAATACAAAAGCTTGAAGAGAGTGCATGGGAACCAAAAGCGGCATTTGGAGATACCTGGTAAAAATGCTTTTTAAAGATTATGATTTAAAAACATGAGCATACAAATGTGTGTTAGTCTGACATTCTTCATGTATGAGCATAACAAAGAAAATGTAAAAGAAAATGAGGCAGAGTTTATTTCTCTTCCATTTCCACCATCTGTTCACATTAGCCACAAAGAAATACCCCTATAAAATCCATTAAATCACCACATTATAATTCAATGCAGTAATAAGTCTTCAACAGAGTGTATACAATTGCCCAATGACTGTGGCAATGACATCATTGGAATGGTCATAATTACATGACAGTTTGGATATTTGATCACTCAAAACATCAGTAAAATATTCTTTTTTTTTCTGTCAGCCTCTAAATACATCTATTCACTCTGTAGTCAAGAATCTGTGGCTTTCTTAGAAGAGGAAGGAGCTGGATCCAGTCATGAGGCGCCAAAGTTAGGAGAGGGGGAGGCACACAGGGTTCTGAGGGGCAGCAGAGGGAAAGCCGCACCTCATGCTTTGCCAGGGAAGAGGAGATGAATGCGCACCAAGCCAGCCTAATTATGAGAAGGTGGAAGGTCATCAAAATCAATTTGCAGCATGATGTACAAAGGTCATTATCGGCCTCAGATTCTCTCTGCCCATTTAAAACACAATAAAAATAAAGTGAGGGCTTTAATAAGTATGATTAGCAAAGAAAAAAGCATATCATTGAGCCATCTGTTTAAATATTTGTGCTACCTTAGTTTTACTCAAAACAGCATGAAAGATGAACGGTGAGTTTTTTTTTTCCTATTTGTTTGCTTTTAAAATCCTGACATTTTCTCTGCTGGTTGCTGAGATTTATAACACAGATGAAAGCAGCTTCGAAATGACTGCCCTTTGAAATCAATAGCACGGTATTTGTAACGACTTTCTTTTTATTATAGAGCACTTCATTATTATTATTATTATAATTTTATGGGACAGTCTGGAACAGAATTCATCATTCACTTATTTGAAGCAACTCACTTACTCAATGGCACAGATGGCCTGATCCAGGAGACTTAATTACCCTGGGCTAGGCAGCTTTGAAGCCGAGGAAATGCAAGCCAGCAGGGAGAGGGAAAGCGAGCCGGCAACAGAGGCATCCTAATCAGCAGGAAAAGCCCATGGAAATCAGTGCTTTGGGAAGCCCAGTTTTCCAACACATCGTATTATAAAGCTGGGTCTTTTTATTTTTAAAAAATAATATATTACTACCTTGCAGGGAAAGGTTCTTGATGTTTTTAACTGTGCCTATTTTACATTGACTTGATGTGTACATACAAGCACACATGTACCCACAGACTCTCTCTCTATATATATATGTGTGTGTGTGTGTGTGTGTGTGTGTGTGTGTGTGTGTGTGTATAAGTATATGTGGGTATGGATATATATATGTATATATATAAGTATATATGTATATATGTGGGTATGGAATATACACATACAAAAATGGTAACCAAATCTTCCGATACAATCTTTATCATTACTAAATGTATGATGCTATCCTCCAGTTTCATTTCTGATTTCAAATGCCAGTTGGAGTCCACTAAACTGATTTAATAAACAGGTCGCCACCCTCAGTTTGACAAACAAGTTCAGGAGGTCCTTCTGTGTTTTAAAGGAAATAAATGTGTGTGTGTGTGTGTGTGTGTGTGTGTGTGTGTGTGTGTACTTAGCGTAGCAGCTGCCACAGGGTGAACATTCGATATTTATGGCAGTTATTATGAGAAATGTCTTAAATAGATAATGGCAATTTACTAGCTTAAAAAAAAATCAGGAAATGAACTGCTGACTAAATGACTTCACTGTTTTGTTTTGTTTTCCTGTCTATTACTCTAGCCTTGGTAGAACTGCCTGATACTGAAGCCTGGAGAAGTCAATGCTTTGGAGGAAGGACAGGAAGGGCACAAGCCCAACAGGAAAACTCAAGCTTCCCGAGTCGTCCTCAGCCTCCAGCTTCACTGACTTCCTTGTCCATATCGTACAACGTAGGCAAGGAGTAGATGTGTCAATTCTGTAAGGCGTTATCGATTTTAAATAATTACAAAGTAAGTGTGACTTCAAGAGAAGAAAAAGTGGGACTAGTGTGGAGGATCAAGGCCAGTAGAACAGCATGTGCCCTTCCTTCCGTAACCCTCGAGGAGTGGCCCTTGCCAGGCGTCTACCTCACATCAGCCTCAAGGAGATTTTGGGAAATCCTGGGGTAACTGAAGACCTGCATCTTTAATTTGTTCATATATGTGTGTGTGGTGTGTGTGTGCGCCTACCATTAAGATTGTACATTTCAATGGGACTGTGGCGGGGTGGGGGGGAGGGGAGGGGAAGCGCAGAACACACCTTTAATCCCAGCACTCAGGAGACAGAGGCAAGTGGATCTCTTTGTTCAAGGCCAGTCTGGTCTACTTAGTTCCAGGACAGGCTCCAAAACTACAGAAAAACCCTGTCTCAAAAAAAAAAAATTATATTTTGTGGCTACTTGACTTATGCCAATCAAATCTATAAGATGTTGGACTGTACTCCTCCCTTCTCAGAAGCACACCGCATCAAACAAAGTCTATCAGCAGCTGCTTCTGACCTATCCCACGCCGCCTCTTATAGTTAGGACTCCGAGGCCTTCCCACTGAGCCGCAGGCGGGTTCTGTTTGGTCTGCCCACTCCAGAACAATGTGCTTTTCCTTTGTCTTTTTCCTGTCTCTTTCTCCCTGAGCCTGAAAATGCTTCCTGTGTTTCTTTGTGCTTCCTTGCTCCTTCTCTAAATGGCCTGCCTCGCATCCTGAGGCCGACTTCCGTGCAAGCTGTGGTTTTATCCCGCTGTCTCTGTTCCAGCCTCCTCCACCCCCAGGCAGCTGCTGAGACTTACAGTTCTATTGTGCTGTTCTGTTTGTTTGTTCAAACACTAATAAAATTGTCTTTGAATAAACTTTGACTTTATTTGACTTTCACAAAAAGCAGAATATATCGGAAATGACTGACACAGTTTGAATATGCATCAGCCGAATTGAGAGCCATGAAAACTGTACTGTTAAGGATATCAATAGCTAGCATCACAAATGTGATGATGATGATGATGATAGCAAGAGGAGACAGTTTTTTTTCTCTGTGCCAGTGGTCTCAACCTGTGGATCGTGACCCCTTTGGTGCTGAATGACCCTTCACAGGGGTCACATATCAATTATCTTGCATATCAGATATTTACATAGCAAGTCATAACAGTAGCAAAATTACAGTTATGAAGTAGCAACGAAATGATTTTTATGGTTGGGGGATCACCACAAAATGAGGAACTATATTAAAAGGCCACAGCATTAGGAAGGATGCGAGCCACTGCCTTATGCACACGAGCATCCCTGCAGACACTAACAGATGATAAACTATCACTGTACCCCACTAGAGCCAGGATTTATAAATGCTTGCTTATTTTTTTTTTTGCTATAGCCATAGTCCAGTGTGATGTTTATTTTACACTCACATCAATCTATAATGACAAGAAAGTAATAACAAAAATTATGCATTGGCCTAAAATGATGTTGGGACCTAGCAAAAGCCTACTGCAGCAATGAAGGTGTGTGAGTTCATTACATGGCGATGCAGCACCAGTTGGAGAAATGAAATCAAGTCTGCCTTTGTTCCGGAGTCCTGTTTCTGACGCAAGTGGCCACACTGAAGCCTAAATTGCCACACAAAAGACAATCACAGTGATTGGAATTCTAGCATAAACTGGGGTTACCAATGCTCAATACGTGTGAGGATGGTTACACTTAGTTATTTGTTAGTGTCTCCGTGTGCCCGTGCCCATGTGCATGTGCAACCCAGGTATTCTCTTCTGTCTTTCCCTGCCTTATTCTTTTGAGACAGAGTCTCCCCGTGAAACTGGATTTGCTACTTTGGCTAGGATGGTTGGTTGACTGACCAGCAAACCCCAGTGATCCTCTCGCTTCTTCCAGCCCAGGGTTATGGTTGTAGGCACGTAGGAGCATGCATAACTTTTATGTGGGTACTCAGGATCCGAATTTTAAGTCTTTAAGTTTGTTCATCAAGTGCTCTTACCCAGCCATTTCCCTAACAGACTCAGTGCTAATGACATAGGGCTATAATCGCTAAATGAATTGTCAATAGAGAAACCATCTTAAAAAACACTTTATTCCCATTATCACCTGACTGGCTCAAGATATTTCCTGGGTGTTGTTCTTTTTGGTTAGGGAGGTTCCCCGGCAGCTCCCCGGCAGCTCATGGCGGCTAGCGGGTGGGCAAGAGAGAGACACGGATGCACCATGTAGAGTAGAGTTGAACATTTATTAGGTGGATTATGGAGGGGAAAGGGAAGAAGAAGAGGGGAGAGAGAAAGAGAAAGAGAGGGAAAGAAGGAGAGAGAGAGAGGAAGAGGGGAGAGCAGAAGCATAGCTGCTTTTTCAGAGAGCAGGGCCAGAGAGAGGGAGAGATCTACGAACTGCAGGCAGGCTGCAGGCAGGTAAGGAATGGGTGTGGCTTGCTCTTAAAGAGGACAGAATCCATTACACTCGAGACTCACCTGTTTGTAAGGACTGAGTTTTAAACAGTGTAGAAGTAAAAGCAAGCCCTTGACTGTGCTAGACACCTACCATGTCTGGTCACTTGGTCACAAGACGCAGAACTCACACAACAGGAAAGTTTGGACTAAGCATGGAGCATCTCTGAGGTATGCTGTGAGATAATGCTTTTGTACACTGTAAAGATTCATCACTCGTATTGGTTTAATAAAATGTTGATTGGCTAGTAGCCAGGTAGGAAGTGTAGGTGGGGTAACCAGACTAAGAGAATTCTGGGAAGAGGAAAGGCAGAGACACAGTTACCAGCCAGACTCAGAGAAAGCAAGATGAGAATGTCTCACTGAGAAAAGGTACCAAGCCATGTGACTAAACATAGATAAGAATTATGAGTTAATTTAAGTTGTAAGAGCTATTTAATAATAGGCCTAAGCTAACAGGCCAAACAGTTTATATTAATATAATCCTCTGTGTTTTTCTTTGGGACTGAATGACTGAGGGACCTGGCAGGACAGAAACTTCCTTCTACAGAGATAAGAGCTGATATTAGGCTATGGATGTTAAAGTTGAAAGCTTAGGGTTTGAGTCTTGGTATTTGTTATAATTGGGTTTGATGCATGAGCACTGGCTTTTTCCTATAAAAAGTAGAAATACAGTATTTTTCAAAGTTTGGGTGAGATCAAATGAGATATTAGAGGCAAGGACCCAAAAACACACCGGTGATGTAGCAAGCTCAAGGTATTTAATGCTTTTTAAAGTCATACCAATTTGTCTGCTTCTTGATAGAAGAGTTTCAGATAGTTTAATTGCCTTCTACATCTTCTGCAGATGGAGAGACCGAGACATGCCACACTGCAAATCTTCTAACCTTTCTATTTTTAAAATTTTATAATCTCGCTTTTTAAGCAAATGACACAGTTAACACATTCAATTGAAAGAATACCCCTCCAAAACATTGTGTTTTTCTTATAATGGGAATAATAATAATTTTATTATCATTTAGGCAGTAATGCTCAGTTTAAGAAATGTGGGGACAGAAATGTGTGGCCCATCAGTGTGGCCCACTAGTACCAACACAGGGGAATGCTGGGTCCCTTTGGGGTTCTTAATCTTATAAAGAATTTTATAAATTACTCAAACGGAAAGACAGAGACAATTTTAGTGGCATTTGAGAAAGAAGCACAGAACAAAGATGGCAAGGTAGAATTTCCATGTGCTGTGGGAAAGAGGGAGCTACAGAGAATGCCACGCTTCTAAGAGGGAGGTCAGGTCAGTCATAAGTACAGGCCAGCTCAGCAATGGATGTCTACCAGCAGCTGCAGGAAGGCATATGGGGGAAAAGAGGAGGAAAAAAAGAGAGAAAGAAATGAAGTAGGGGATAGTGAGAGAGAAGCAGAGAGAAGGAGTAGGGGAGTGTCACGTGTGCTGGCTTTGGCAGGTATCTGAAAGGGGGATGGACGTGGAAATGGAGAGACAGAAGAGGTTATACTTTATCTGTGAAAGCAGGCAGGACTAGCAGAGAGGGTCTGTAAGCAACTGTGTGGTGGGAAGGATGTCTGGGTTCCATATGCTCTCAATTCATTAAGGGAGAGTTATTCCTCTAATATTCTCAACATGTCTTTAGGTGAGTCATGTTTCTTGATGTTATAGCTTTTGGAGGGGTTTTCTCTATTCTGGTGATTGACAAGTCCATTTGTATTACCCTTCAAGGGAGAGGTCCAGTAGTATGTCACTGTGACCTTTACAGTCCTTTGGGCCATTCCAAATATCATGTCTTCACCTAAATCAGGGGCATGACTTAGAGGTACAAATGAAATCCATTCTTTGTGTGTGTGTGTGTGTGTGTGTGTGTGTGTTTATTTTTGTTCTTCTTTGAGCTACACTTTTTTTTCCCACTCCCCTTCCTTCCTCCCCTCTCTCCTTCCACCCTACCTCCATGTTCCAGATTTACTCAGGAGATAATGTCTTTCTATCCTTCCTTGGTGGATTCATGCATGTCTCTTCTAGGGTCCCCTTTGTTGTCTAGGTTCTCTGGAGCTCTGGACTATAGGTGTTTATCCTTTGCTTTATGTCTAACATACACTTATAATAGAGTACATATTCTGTTATATTAGTCTTTCTGGGTCAGGGCTGACCAAAAATCATGGAAAAGAGTAGATTAGATAAGTCAAAGAAAATTAAAACTAGAGGTATAAATCAACCATGGCTAACCAGAAGGAAACAGCTTTTCTTTAAAGGCCCACAACAAAACCTGCTGCCTCCACCTTTTTTTTTAATATGGAATCTTAATATTAAGAAAATCTACAATGCTTCTTCCTTTTGGAGCTTAAAACAGACCCTCCAGGAGGACTTCCAAACGCAAGTGCCTGGGTACAGTGACCCTGGTCTGCTCTGTATGGTACAGCCTTGGACAGCTGTCCTCTGAGAGAGAGGTCAAGCAGTACATCCACCATGTCCAGAATGACTGAGAGCATCACTGAGGGTTCTGCCTAGTGCACCTCAGCTTTCCTGTGGGTGGCCTCACGCTATGGTCTGGGCTTCTAACAACCCAGCATAGGGACTTAGAGAGTGGAAAGCAGAAGCTGAAAATTGGCTTCAAAGTCTCAGACATTATTTCTTGTTCTGAGGTTCCCATTGTCTTAGTCAAAATCCTGGGTTTTGCCTGTTTGTTTGTTTTTTTTTTCTAGACAGGGTTTCTCTGAGAGGCCCTGGCTGTCCTAGAACTCAGACTAGGCAGGTCTTAAACTCATATGAGATCTGCCTGCCTCTTCCTCTTAGTGCTGGGATCAAAGGCATGTGTCATCACTGCCCAGCCAAAATCCTGTTTTAAGACCAGACCGAAAAAGAGATTTTTACTTGATAAATGAAATATATAGGTAAATGGGAAAATCCACAGGGAAGACTAGGTATTAGGTAACTTTTACGACCTTGATTCAGGAGAGGAGGGGTATCCTTGAGAACAATGGGACTGTTCTCAGAAAACTCAGCAGCCATCAGAGTTGCCCTGAGTCAGGGGTTTCCAAGTTCTTATAAAGAGTAAAATACAGTCAGAAAAGAGTTGCCAACTCCAATCTGGATTATTAGTTTCAATAAGCAGAAAATATCCATGCTTTAAAAATGTATTTACATATATATATTCATATCTGTAATATATGTGTTTACACATATACATATGTATATAAACATATATTACATATTTTTTTAAATTAACAGTGAACACTAGGTAGAATTATTCACTAAATGCATTTTAGTGTGGACTTTTTTGGTAGATTATTAATTTTTAAAAACAATATTTTGTAGTCTTATAGTATTTATTGACATATAAAATAAGTCTCGGGTTTTCTTAAATTACATTATGCTAAAAAAAAATAAAAACGCTTTTGGAGACCTCTAGTGAAGGGAATTTCAGATCAATGTCCAGAATGAAAGTTCACATTTCAAAGTGAATAGTTTCACCAACTCGTTAATAACGGGGCAGTGCAAATCCTTTGGGACTTAGTGCCTTCCAGAGGAAAGCCTTTATTTATTCAGTTATTATTTATTCTCTGAGACATGTTCTCACTCTACCCTGTATACAGCCCAGGCTGAACTGTTGTCAATCCTCCTGCCGCAGAACCAGGCTTTCAGGTATAAGCCAGTATCCTTGGCTTTACAGTCAATTAAAAAAAAAAAAAAAAAAAAAAAACCTCTTTTTTTTGGTAAACTTATTTTTATTGCAAATATTCTTTATTTTAAAAAGACAGCAAAGTGGTTTAAAATCACGAACTGCTTTAAATTTATGATGTTTTCCCTAGAAGACCATACAGTCCAAACTTGTGGAGTTGTGAATTTGCATTTACTGTAAATCCCATAACTGCTAACTGAGCTGTTTTCAAACTTCTCAACCATACACAAAATATTCACAAGACTCATTTAGGTAATGATAGAAAATAAATGAAAAAATAAGGAATTTGAGCAGCTATCAATATAGATGTAATCATTGTGTGAATTTATTTAAAACTGCTCTTAGATGGTAATATACAACCTAAAGTCTACAAAAATATCAAAAAAATAAAGACTTTTCCAAGAAATTGAAGAAAAATTAACAAAATATTATTTGTTTTGACTTTGTGGTCAGACTCCATGGTCTAAATTTAATTACAACAGAGGGATTTTGCTTTTTAAATATAATCCAGATACTAACTGTATCTGGTGGTTTGAATAAGAATGACTTCCACAGGCTGCTGTATTTGAATATCTGGCTCCCACTGGTAGACTTTCAGAAGGATTGTGAGACATAGCCTTGTTGGAGGAGGTAGAGCACTAAGGGTAGGCTTGGGGGCTTCAAAAGTCCTTGCCAGCCCTCAACCCCTAACTCCAACTTTGGTTCAAATGTAAGCCATGCCTGCTTACCTGCCTGCAACCATGCTCCTTGCCTTGTTGGTCATGGACTCACCCTCTGAAATGGTAAGTAAGCCCCCAATTAAATGCTTTCTTTTTAGAAATCGCCTTAGTCATGGTGTCTCTTCACAACAATAGAGCCGTAACATCGACAATGATATATTTATCATCCCTTCATTAACTGGGTGTTTAGCTTTGGGTTCCCCAAATCATCTTGTACCTTATAACTTTTCTGAGCTGCCTGACTATTGTTGTGTGTTGTTATTTATCCTCTCCCTGCTCGGACTCATTTTCCTCCTAGGGTCTAGGTGTCAATTTGTTCTCTGTGTATGTCTGTTATCTGAGTGTTAAAACTCGAAAGACCCCACCTTTTTTTCAATGTACTTTTGAAATCCAGCTCCCAGATGAAGAAGCTGTGCACACATATAAACAAATATTGAAGACATATGTACCAGCCCCGTTACTTATCTAGATATACGAGTGAGACTACCCGTGACCACAGCCTACAATCTACCCCATGACTAATTAAAGTACAAACATAAGACCAGTCCAATGACCTTGAGTAGGGAGAAATTATCTTATTAAGCCTGTCCAATAGTTAGGAAATTGTGACCGAGTAAATGGGCAGTATATCTGTCACAAAGTTTTGTGTTATCTTGTATACATATCAGATTCTTTACTGGAAGTTGACTGTGGTGAAATGCCTGAAGTTCTTGGGATTACCATACACAGCTGAGTGAGCAGAGTCCAGACAAAAGACAAGTACAATGTGAGCCAAATCCTACTGAGATGTGGGGGTGCTTTTACCAACTTAATAGGGGCTGGTTTAGAGACCTGGCTGGATCAATAGAATACGGCCAAAGTAGTACCCTGCAGTTTTGAGCTCAAGCCTTGGAAAGTCTTACACTTTCTCTTTTTGTACTCTTAGAGTCTGCTTGCCATGGAGGATGTCTGAGCTCACCTGCTGAGGAGAACACAGAGAAGAGTCTATATTTAGTCTGCACAAGAGGTCCAGCCAACTGCCAGACACCTAAGTATGGCTGTCTGGGACCAAATAATCACTATTGCCAAAGGCTCAAACACGGGCCTGGTCACCCCACCCCACAGTGATTAAAAACGGTGCCCTATGAAGACTGTGAACCGGATGCAGTTCTTTGTTCTTCTGTAGCACTAGACAAATCATGCATGGATCAAGACTCAGATTGCGTTCGTAGATTCGGCACAGTCAGGAACATGCACTACAAAGGGCATCAAAATGTGTGGACCCAGTTCATGACAGCTTAGTCATTACTCATAAACGCATCAAGAATTCCTTGGACAATAGATCCCAGATGAAGGAAATGAAGCGTCAAACTTATCGGCCTTGAGCCGTGGGCTCTCTGGGCAGTTGAGAACGTCGTACGTGAAGACATCACTGGTGTCTTTGTTTTATGCCCCTGTGTGTACTTCCTTCAGAGTCCCTCCATCTAAGCCAGCTGATCACATCTTACTAACCCTCTCTAGACAGCACTTCTTTGCCAAAGTAAGCTAAGAAAATACCTGCTGGAGAAAATGAGTAATCAAATGCACTTCTGAAAATATGCCAGTTGGGATACATGTTTCTATATAAAGAATGGTAATAATTGTCAGTGGATATTCACGTACATTGTGTGTGTGTGCGTGTGTGTGTGTGTGTGTGTGTGTGTATGTGTATACATACGTTCAGGAACCTGTGCATGCTTATGGGAACATGTATGTGGAGGCCAGAGAGCCTCTATGGCTCTCTATCTTATTTTTTGTGACAGTGTGACAGGCTCTATCACTGAACCTAGAGTTCCCTGGTTTGACAGAACTGGTGGGCCATCAGGTTCCAGGTCTCCTTCTGTCTCTGTCTTCTCAGCACTGGGACTACAGGCCTGCAAGCATCCGGCTTTTAATGTGGGTCCTAGGAATCCCAGCTCTGGTTCTGTTTTGCAGGGTAAGAGTTTTACAGAATAAGCCGTCTTCACATCTCCTATTTGAATCATAACTATTACCAAAATATTAAAGACAAATTTGGTTGAGAAGCTGCACTTGGTGCAAAATTGGCTTCTTTATGAAAGTGCTTTATGAACTTGGTCTAAATGGTGAACCTGTAATTTCTTCCTTTCGTAGAACGAGAAAAGAGGGAGAAGCCAATCACCCAAGACAAAACTGATTAAAATCCCAGCATAACATCACACAGCTATCAGTGAAAATCAGAAGTCAAAACCCAGATATTTTGAGTTTCAGGCCTGGTCCCAGCCATTGTTTTCTACGCGCACACACAGATGCCTACAGCGTAAGTCCTATCACTGCTCTTCTGTTCTTTTGTTCTGTGGTTTAAGGTCCTTCCTTCCTTCCTTCCTTCCTTCCTTCCTTCCTTCCTTCCTTCCT
>JAQHUG010000078.1:4269959-4281163 GCA_028555095.1 Dicrostonyx torquatus
CTTCCTTCCTTCCTTCCTTCCTTCCTTCCTTCCTTCCTCCCTCCCTCCCTCCCTCCCTCCCTCCCTCCCTCCTTCCTTCCCTCCCTCTCTCTCTCCCTCCTTTCCTTCCTTTCTTTTCTTTCTTTCCAGCTTGTAAACATTGAGGTCCTTTGAGGGATAGATATTATGTTTGACGTTAGTGGTTTACTGACCACAAATAGAGGTTTATTAGTGTTGGGAAACACATTTCCCTGTTTGGGTAGGCTGACAGGGCTAGCTAGTGTCCTAACAACAGGAAGCTGTGTGAAAACACACTTTCCTCCCCACCTGACCTGCTGCATGCTGTGTCCTAAACCTTCTAGTCCTCAGCTTTGAAAAGCCGACCCCAGGACACAGTAACCTACTCTATGCCAGGTGACAGGAAGGCTTAAGTGAAGTCAGAGTCCTTGATTTCTTATTGGTGACACATGGGTGTTTGTGGTGTTTGTTTATTTTTGAGATAGGGCCTCACGTATTAAAAGCTGAATGCAAACGCACTATGTAGCGGTAGAAATGTCTCCACCACGGCCGGTTCCAATCATGGATTTTAATCGTCGCCAGCGGCAGCAGAGAAGTGTAAAGGCATCAACACCACCTGTGCACCTCTTGCCTTCCAACCCCAAGGTTCTTCTTGCTTTGGTGAACCAGCTTCAGAAGGAGTAAAATACATTTCACCAGACAAACCGTGTTTTCAGAACAACAATTTGTACTTTCTGTCATAATACAGCGGTGAGCAGAAATGTGTCTTTGAACCATGTTTTATTAACTTTCCCCCCACAGAGTTACATCAAAAGGCTCTGTAAATAAGTCATGTGCTCACCGTAATTCCAACATGCATACCAATTATGTCTATTGGTTTCAAAACACGTAGTCAGTACTTTAAACAACCGGGATAATATCACAGACTAGAATATTCAACATTTCCATCTCAGTGTGCTGTCAGCATCAGAGGATGATTAGAATTGGAAATCAGTCTCACTGCCGGCACATTGAGTGGCGTGATGCATGCTTATGTCAAACCCAATTAACATTCCAACGATATATTTCAAAGACACTGACCTAACCTCAGAGAACAATGCATTTATTTATTTCGTGTTAAAAATCTTTTACATTTTGTACAGGATTCTGGAGCAAAGATATTTATTGCTACAATAACATTTCAAGTTAGAACCCCTGAAGAAATGCAAAGAAATACAATCAGTTTTAAAATTCCACCTCTAAGCAATGTGTGTCGTTACTGTGGATAAAGGGGGGGGGAAGTCCTTGAAAGCTGTAAATCTGCAGAATTTTAAAATTATGTGAAGACCCTGTCTCCGCAGAACTAACACATGTCAAATAAGTCTGAAGTATGGTATTCTTTTGTATGTCTCAAAAAAAAACCCCACTTTTTATTAAGTATGTCAGAGAGGAATTTCAGATAAGGTGTGTATGCTTTTACCTGTTTGCTTATATATTTGTCCATCAAAGTGTTATCTCCAAAGATTAGTACATAAGTCATTAATCATATCTGAAATCTAAAATCCGCAGTGTTCAATGTATGGATGCATATGTGCACATATTCTCTGTCTCCACCAACATGAAAATAGCAGGTGATAAGTTAGTGAACACTTATCAAGTAGTTATCAATCCAGGATTACAACAGGACATACCCAAGAAGATTTAAATTCTGGATTTTTTTGGTGTCTATGCATGTGTAGGCATGTTCCTCATATGTGTGTAGAGGCCAGTCCCAGATACCATCCTTCTGTTTGTTTGTTTATGCATTTTGAGGCAGCCTTTCACTGTGGCCTGGACTCACCAGGTAGGATAGGATGCCGACAAGCAAGCCCCTGGGAACTCCCTGTATCCACCTCTTCAACAGGGATGACAAGCTGCCACTCCCAGCCAAATCAGATCACATCATTGTGCGTGCCAAGCAAGTACTTTTCTGCCTGAACCATCTTTCTAATTCCCAATTCAGGATTTTTAGGGGAAAACACCAGATTTAATGAGACCGACGTGACGTTGGTATCAAGTGTTAACTGTTAAAGGCTTTGTCAACAGGATGGTAGAACATCTGGGTAAGAAGAAATGAATGATGCTGTCAAAGTATCCATCTGTTTCGCCTACCCAGTATGAAGGACCACATTCTCGGAAGCACTGGGCTGGTTGGCACAGTATCGATACAGCATCTGACGTTTAACAGTTCTTCACAGTTAGCATCTAGACTACTGAAGATGTTCCCTTCACATCTGTATGTCTGTAAATGGCACAGACACAGCTCCGACACGCAAGATTACCTTTGGCTTTTTCTTTCTTTTTTTTTTTTAAATTATCTCTGTCATGTGTAGTTTGCTTTATGATACTATTTAAAAAACTATTCTCTGAAAGTACGTAGTGTGGAGAAACAGATGAGAAAATGCCAGAAGCATGACAGTCCCACTCAGCCGCTCGGCAGAAAGAATGTGGATGCCCTTCGAGAAAGAAACGGTGAAGCAGAGCTAAATGGAAAGAGAACTCTTTTCCAACCTTGCTTCTCTCGCTGAGTCAGCATTTTCCGGCTGACAATGACTGCAGAATTCCGTTTCAAGGAAATGATGTTCGTATGTCCCTTCAGTGTGTGTAGAAAGATTGCTTTAGAGAAGGCTTAAGTCAGGGTTCCTTGGGTCTTTCTCAATTCTTCCCAAGTTCGTGACGACCTTGCGTATTGACTTACATAGAATCTTTGGGTGCCGAACTAAAAATGCTGACCTTGCAAGATAGGAGGATGACATGTAATTACTGACAGCAGTTCACAACAGCGGCGCCCAGCTTGGTGTGATTGCCATCAAATACAAGCTACGGCTACCCTAAAAGAAGTTATTTTTCTAAGGACGTGTTGGGAGAGGATAAAAATCTATAAGGAATGTAGAGGTTGGGGGCAGAGGTCGGCATCAGATGTCATTTTGCTCCCCTCTTAGTTTTATTTTGAGATAGGATCTCCCACTGAACCTAGAGCTGGATGGCTGTTTTAGCTGACTGGCCAGTGAGCCCCTAGCATCCTTTCCATCCCACATACCACACTGGAGGTATAGATATACACCCCCCCCAGCTTTTACTAAGGGTTCTGGGGCTCCTAACTCAGATTCTCAGGCTTGCACAGCAAATGCGTAACCCCTCCCCCAGCCCCGAGCTGGAAGATTCTCCCTAGGCCCTAGAAGATGAAAGGCTTGATCTATATTTTTATGTGCCTTAATCATTCTCTATAGAAAGATTACCTATAAAACTCAATGCCAAGATTTTTTGAAAAGTCTTTATTTATATTCCATTTCTCTTGGCTGAAAGGGAAAAATCATTTTTTTCAGTTGTGACATTTCTAATGAAAGCATTGTTTGTAGTTGGTTTAATTTTGTTGCCAGCCTGACTGTATGTAGCATCATGTGGCCAAGTCCGATTGTGTTAGCTCTGTTTGGATATGAGCAGGCCTATCTCCAGAATAGAACTAAGGTCCAAATTGGAACTGAATGTAGGTGCCTTCAACTGTACATTCAAAACAGAGAAGATCCAAGATACACAGCTCAAAATATTAGCTTGCATCTAACATAAGCACAAAGCTGTTCGCCTGGCAAAAAAGTAGCATAGGCCTGTTCAGAACCACTCTAGCATGAGACGTTACACATGCAATTGCCTGGGGTACATTGGGCCACTATGTCCATAAAAATAATAATTAAGCTGCAGGATGTATTACACTCCTCAGTTTAGTGCCTGAACAAAGCCCAGAGCATTGATTAATATTTCTCTTTATGTCTTGTTTTTATCATTGAATACAGTACCTACAGGCCATTTATCACCTTTCATTTCTATTTTATTTTTATCACTGCCTCCATTAAAAGGGAATCAAGAAAGCAATGGAGTTTCCCTTCAATAAAACAATAGGAAGGCCTGTCTCCTGGATGTGTTTTTCAGATGGAAATCATCTAGGTTTAGTTGTGTTTTTATTTGAAGCTGATGACTTATGGTCATGCTGACTGATTTGCCTTATAGCGCGAGGGAAGGAAATGTGAGCCACGCCGGCTCTGGCTGCTTGCCTCAGGTTTGTTGGTTTTGTTTTAAGCAATGCTCACAACTCAACCTCCATAGACCTCAGGGGTTTCGTCTGCCCACCCGAATCAGGATTGATGGCGACTCCTCAGCGATTCCTAGATCTGGAAGCAGGCGCTCCCGGATGATGCCTGTTGACAGCTGTGACGGAAGCTCAGCCTGCCTGCCATTCCCAGACCCTTTTGGTGTTCACAATGTTAACAGCAGTTTCATGCCTCCCCCTTAACTGCCTCCCCATAGCAATGGGCAACAACTGGACCAAAAATCCACTGTGTAGTAAGCAGACAGCCTGGGATATCAAGCATTCTAGACAAAGTGCAGAAAGGGGCTGGGGGAGGCCTTACCTTCGCGATCATTCCTTATTTCCTGCATATCCACACTGTACAATGTGATAGTATTTGCTAAGTTCTGGTAGCAACCAGAAAGAAATACAGCTTACTTAATAAACGGTAACCTGTATTATTTCTTAGTTGTTTATTTGTTAATGTGGGCATTTATTATTTGTTTGATTTTTTTTTTTTTTTTGAGAAAAGGTGTTACACTATAGCCCTGGCTGTCCTGGAACTCATTATGTAGTCTATGGCTCCAAACTCATGGAAACCTCTTGCCTCGGGCTCCTAGGTACTACAATGATTACAGGGTTGAGCTAGCATGACTGGCTTATATTCCTTAGGGATCTCCAAGAACATGGACAAGTCCAAACTAAGTACAGGTTAAGTAAGGCAGCAAAGATGTCCCACGCCCTTCTGAGAATGGGAGCGGTAGTCAGGACCAGAGCTGCTTTCCCTGCAATGACGTCACCTGGAGCTTGTTACGAGCAGGTTAGAAGCTGCTGCAGGAGCTCTGGAAAGGAATTAGAGAGAGTGGCAGGAGCCAAGTAATTAACTTAGACAAGACCCTGAAACAGGAAGTTTACCATAAGTCAACCGATTAGTGAATGAGAACCGGGTAGCCCTGCCCCTAGAATCAGGAAATCCTGATTCACACAGAAAGCCAGGTCCATTTAGCAAGTGTTCCTTTAGAGTAGAAAACCGACTCAGCCAGCCAAAGGAGTCAACAGCCAGAGAACTTGCTGAGGAGGTCCTGGGAGAAAGGCAAGCATTGCCAGCAGTTCACTAGCTGTTCCATAGGCAGATAAGAATGAAATTGGCTCGATTCCTAACACCTATTACTAAAGGAGGCAAAAAAGCAAACCAGACGACTTGAGACCAAGGAATGGCTCTAGAAGTTTCGTAATACCAGCAGTACCTAGGTTTCTCAAGGGCGTTGTCAAATACTATGCGAAACAGCTGCACGCATCCTGCACCAGATGTCAGTCAAGATTATTCAGAAAAGTTTTGGAAAAGCGATGGTTTTCACCGACCCATTTGCCCTGTGTCTGAAGCACTCATTTGCAAGATAGCTGATACAGGGTGGAGCTAACAGGGAGCGGCCACACCCTGAAATTTGGAAGCCTAGATGTCCACAGGAAGCATATTGGTCCACAGGTAGGTAACTTTCTGATTGGTTTAGTACGGTTGTCTATCTGCTTGTGTTCTAAAGACAGCAGAGCTTTTGTTCTTACTAGACCTGCCTTTGAATTTCATCAGTCCACACTATACCCATACCAGCGCAACACACAGACTGCTGAGTGCAGACTTCAAAACCTCAAGTTCGCAATGCTCACCCACCTTGCCTGGGAGACCGTGTGGGGCCATTTTCTTATATCAGGTGTAGATTAGAGTCCTTGAAGGATGACTCCCGTGTCACCGAAAGACTAGTTTGTCAGATTCCTTACAATGTTGGTTGATGATGTTACAAAGAAAACACAAAAATACTTCTGTGCTATTACTTGGTCTCTATTGTTACATAACCAGTAATTAAAAAGAGAGAGAAAGGAAAAGATTAAACTCATTCGGTCTTTCTAGAAGTCTGAACATTTGCTTTAAGTGAGAATTCTCAAGTTGAAAAGTGAGCAGTAAAAACCAGAATGGAACTAGAAAGGAGCCCAGGAAGGTGCGATCCTCAGTGTGTGCATCGGATCTCATTCTGCATAAGAAATAAATTCCTTTGGCTTATTTTTTTAATTAGCTTTCGCAAGTGCATTTGGGAGCTAACAACACAGACTTACAGGAACTGAATTACTGAAAGTGTTCCGATCCTGGGCTATAAATCACAGGCCTCTGGTTGATGCCGTGATTAACACCGAGCGAAGCACTATATCGCTTGGTATGGAGACGCCTTCACCAGAGAGTCGATGGGGAGCCAGTCAAACATTACGCCAGACAGCCACATCTCAGGGACCACAAAGCCTGGCAGAGCTCAGGGACGTAAGGTACACCAACCTGCTATGTACACTTACCATCCTGTCAGGCACATCTGTGTTTACTACCATCAGATACTCCCAGCTGTTCATGTTGCCTCTGTTTGATGGTCATTCTGGGACCTGCCTGATGTTGAGAAGCATGTTATCAGGGAAGTAAATTCTATCCTGGAGATTGATCAAGGAAGGATGCAAACTCTAGATGCTGGCGTTGGCTCATAAAATTGAAGATTGGGCCATATACTGACAATGACACAGATGGATCAATGTCAGGCTTTTGACCAGGGCTTGGATGTCTGCTATTGCTCTTCATTTAATTATGCCTTAAAATCCTTCCTGTGGTTAGGTTCTTTTGGGGTCCCTCAAATCAATTTAAACCGTTCTTCTGGGAAGACAGGGAACAGGTAGGGGTATGGTTACTATGCTGGGAAGGAAAAAACCAGGGAGACATCAGAGTGTTCTCTTGACCAAAGAGCTGCTTGCTGAGGTCTAAGTGCCAGGTACTGTGGATCTAAGAGGAAGGGCAATGTGTTTGTGCTGGAGATCCCAAGAGTGCATCTCCAGGCCTCATCTCAATCCTTTCATGCCCTGTTCTTTCTCCGCGAGGGTTTCTAGGATCCTCAGCTCTCTGGACGTACAAGTGGAGTCCTCTAGCAGGACATCAAAGAGGTAAGGCTTCAGGACCCCCTCCCTGCAGCCTGTCCATTTCCTCCGTGAGAAGTCACTAGCTTGTCTCCAGGCCTCCCTTTCTCCAGCTTCCTCTGGACCAGGGAGGGGGGTAACAACCCTCTATTTGTATTGTACATCACCGTTTCTCCCGTGTGGCTTCCTAGCCTTCTGTCCACGGCTCTCTAAACTTCCTTTATTAACACATCGTTGAACTATCTTAGTTAAAGTGTGACATCTTGTTAGGACCCTGACTGGCCATGGTCCTGAGCCAAATGAGCTCGCTAGCTTTTTGGTAGAGAAAATTAAGATTGCACGGCTGACGCCTGGTTGGTAAAGACTGGATATGCCGTGACCAAGGGAGGCTACAGCTAGTCTCTGGGAGCCTCAAAGCTGCAATTGGATAACTCCCAATAGACGAGAAGCCGAAGCACCAGGGCATGTCCCCATATGCAAATGATCTCCTTCAATCCGCTATGATTTGAGAAGGGTAAAGGAACACCCTACCTCATTAATATGCCATTTAACTTATTAATATTCATTTTTTCCCTTGAAGTCCATGATGTAGAACCCAGTGGGCTTGTTCCCTTTCTTGGGATGGTCTAGTCTGATCCCTGTTTGAGTGCGTGAATCATTTTCCTAATAAACATCTGCTTAACCCTTGGCTCTCTACTGAATTATTTACTTCAAGAACTGAGCCCCCCCCAATCCCCTATAGCACAGTCGAAAAAATAGGTGACCTAGACCTGGAGTCTTTCCACGTGTACATACACGTGACTCATACAGTTCTTCATACTTCTCCAAGAGATGAGCTTGTGAGCTCAAAGCTGAGCCTCATAAGTTCCTCTCCGGGAGATCTCAAAGATAAAAGAAAATGAAAGACCAGAGAGCTAGCATTACTCTTGAGAGCTGAGCATGTTCTCACACACATACAAAGCTGTCATCAGCCTTGCATGATGGCACTTCTCCCAGCCAGCTGACAAGAATGAATACTTGATGTAGCAAGTCCCCAGGACACAGATGCCATTTTATATGGCCAGAAATGTTCTGGTCTTTGGGGACATTCTGTTCTCTTTCTCCAACTCTGCTCTGGGTTATTCATGGTTAAGCTATCTTCCTGAAGGCTAAAGCTGTACTTGGCCATTCTGGTGCATTCATACACTGGTCACTGGAATTGGCTAAATAATCTAGTACAGATGCAAGAATATTATACAAAGTGGAAGGCAGCTACCGCCCCTCGTGGCTCCTTATCTTTTCCCGTTCCCCACAAATGAACACCCTGAAAAAGAGTTGGTTCCGATCGTCAACCAAAATGAAACTCAAAAATTGATATGAGCGGGGAAGTGCCAAGTTGCTGTTGGTGCTGGCACAATTAAAGTCCCATTGTTCTAGTTTGCCAGACTTGTAGCTTTCCTGGAGTGACCCAGCTGAGTCAAAATGGCTCAAAAGCCTCCGAAGCTCCCATGGTGTTAAAAGGAGAAGTTCTCTTTGTTCTGCTTGATGCTGCCGTCATTGTTGGTTAAGGACCACCTTGGTGAGCTACTCAAAGTCTCCACAGGCACTGCAATTTCTTTTTTTTTGGCACCTCTATTGTCAGACAACCTGCCTTCTGGGTATGTTGTTATCACTGCAGTTAGAGATGTTTCTGACATTGTTCTTGGTACTTGGTTTTCCAAGACATTGCTTAGGGTTGAAAACATGAAAAGCCCAACACTGGTTTATGCTCTTTTCTATCCTTAGTGATGTATTTCAAAATAGTACGGATGGGGAAATTATGCTCAGTTAAAAACAATAACTAAATAAAAAAAAATGAGCAGGCTGAGTGTGGTTTTCATATCTGTAACCCAAGCACTTGAAAGATGGAAGAAGGAGGATAAGAAGTTCTGTGCCAGCCTCAGCTACTCAGTGAGTTTGGAGCCATCCTGGTCTACATGGTTCCTGTGTCAAGATGCCAAGTTAATTAACTAATCAATTAATAAAGCATGGTGCCGCTAATGACAAATCAGTTGTATCAGTCTGCACAGGTCTGTCATGGCCAAACTTCCCAGCAAGGAACTGTCTAAACATGGGTAGAATTTTAAGATAATGAAGCTGTTTTGCCCATTTTTTTCTCTCAGTAATGTTTTAGATTTCCCAAATTTAACTCACTAAATACTCAGACCTGTGAGGAAAGCAAAAGTACCTTCAACCATTTGAGATTTCAATGCTTTCTCTCCCCCCACTCACCCCTGACATTCAACAGGAGCAGATGTAGAAGGGCCCAATCCCTCCCATCACTTGGACCACACATGCGACGAGAAATCTTTCAGGAAGTCTTCCTCGGAGCTTAAGTCTGTTCACTGTCCCTCTCTCGCTGACGTCATTACACCTATTGGTGGAAGGGTGTGTCTGAGGTTTTTCTAGGAGGGCAGAGGGATTAGGGACATTGTGTCCAACTCTGCTGTCTATTGTCCATCCTTGTGCTGCTAGTTCCGGGATTTCCAAATAGATTCTGAAGCTGGGGTAACTTAGGAGGATCCCAAGGGCTGTCCAATCCCCTCTGCTGCAAAGAGAAGTTTCCTTGAGGATTAAATTTATATGCAGTTATAAGGATAGCTAGATATTTAGAATGTAGTTAGGGATTTGGCAGGCTTAGTAAAGTCATAGTTGTTTCTCTTCAGAGATTTATAATGTCTCTAGCTCTAGGTAGTTGGTTAGGTTTCCAGTATCGGGCATGATATCCCTTTTTTTGAGCAGATCTTAAGTCCAATCAAAGAGCTAGTGATTACTACCAAGGCATGTGTGCTAGTTCTGTACCCTTATTGTGCCATGTTGGTCATTGGTGTGGCTCATAGGTATCATAGTTGGTTCCCGCCTTTGGAAGGTTGTATCATACATTCTGGCACTTTGAAAGCTAGTCTTCAGAGAGGAGTCATTCAAGTTAGCTCCAGGTCAAGGTCTTTGGGTCCTTTGTCTAAAGTGCATGGGGGTCATCAGCAATAAAGACTTACCTTCCTTGGTTTGCTACGGGTAGCAACCAAGGGCAACATCAATAACCTGCATGTTTTGCGGGGGTCGGGAGTATCTTGGAAAACTGTGATCAACAACTCAAAGAGGACTTCCTTTTCCTGATATTGAGATTTTTGTTAGGTCATCTTTGGCCCTTGGAGGAAGCATTGTCAGACCAGATGAGAAAATTTCATGTATACTCTGTGTGTGTGTGTTCATGTGCATGCATAAAACATGTTTACACATATTATAGGGTTTTTACATTCATATTTATCTGTCATATTGAGATTATTGAGATAATCATAAACTTATTTTAATTGTATTAAATAATACCTGAAACGTGTCTATATAAATAGAGGGCAGTATATCAGTTCATAAATCTATTTTAGACAACTTTCTTTGTTTTAAATAGACTTTTAAAATGTAAATGAACACGAAATTGAGGTCAACTATATGGGTGTAAACAAAGAAACAATAGTACAATTTTTATTCTACCCTTCTGGGCTATTTGCTGGTTGCAGACCTTACATGACAGGCATTATTAATAACATTGTGTTGTCAATTCGGTAGAAATATTAAAATTAAATGAACAAGATACCAGTCAAATGTGATTTTCCAAAATGTTAATTAAATGGCATTCAGTACATCAAATACTGAGAAACATCGGAGCTAACCCAGTGTAAGCAAAGAAACGGAATTCTGGAGGTCTGCAGTCCAGGCCACGCAGGAGCTTCTGTGGGGTACCAGTGGCCTCTCAGCAACTGGACTCTCCACTAATCTCAGGATACCTGGGTTCTTTCAAAGGACACTATATCCCACTGGTATCTTCTCCTTGGTATTGATGGTTAAGTCGCAACAGGTGAGCAAATTAAAAGTCCCATACAGAGAAAACAGCCCACTTCTTAGCGCAGAGGATCACTGGTTCCTTCCTGCTGGGTCCTGTCTGTGTTAGTTCAGTCCTTCCCACATCACCAACCTCTTCTCAAACCATGCAGCAGTTTCAAATGCCTTTCTCATCCTGTGGAAGAGAAGAGTGATGTGGGAGTGTTCTCCTGTATTTTGTATTACTCTTATTGGTTGAATAAAGAGCTGCCTGGCTTATAAGATGGGTCAGCCCTTAGGTGGGCGGAGTAGACAGAACGGAAGTTCTGGGAGGAGAAGAAAGGAAGTG